>CM075771.1:95202539-95205039 GCA_037974665.1 Ehretia macrophylla
TATAGGTAAAAAAAAAAAAAAAAAAAAAAAAAAAAAAAGAAGGAAATTAATCCAATGGGGACTGGGCAGCAGGTCTAGGCCGCTGCCTATGGGTAAAAAAAAAAAAAAAAAAAAAAAAAAAAAAAAAAAAAAAAAGAAGGAAATTAATCCAATGAGGACTGGGCAGCAGGTCTAGGCCGCTGCCTATAGGTAAAAAAAAAAAAAAAAAAAAAAAAAAAAAAAAAAGAAGGAAATTAATCCAATGGGGACTGGGCAGCAGGTCTAGGCCGCTGCCTATAGGTAAAAAAAAAAAAAAAAAAAAAAAAAAAAAAGGAAATTAATCCAATGGGTACTGGACAGTAGGACTAGGCCGCTGCCTATAGGTAAAAAAAAAAAAAAAAAAAAAAAAAAAAAAAAAAAAAAAAAAAAAAAAAAAGAAAAAAAACGAAGGAAATTAATCCAATGGGGACTGGGCAGCAGGTCTAGGCCGCTGCCTATAGGTAAAAAAAAAAAAAAAAAAAAAAAAAAAAAAGAAAAAAAAAAGAAAAAAAGAAGGAAATTAATCCAAAGGGGACTGGGCAGGAGGGCTATGCCGGTGCCTATAAGAAAAAAAAAAAAAAAAAAAAAAAAAAAAAAAAAAAAAAAAAAAAAAAAAAAAAAAAAAGAAACAAAGAAGGAAATTAATGCAATGGGGACTGGGCAGCAGATCTATGCCGCTGCCTATAGGTAAAAAAAAAAAAAAAAAAAAAAAAAAAAAAAAAAAAGAAAAAAAGAAGAAAATTAATCTAATGGGGAATGGGCAGCAGGTCTAAGCCGCTGCCTATATGTAAAAAAAAAAGATGGAAATTAATCCAATGGGGACTGGGCAGCAGATCTAGGCCGCTGCCTATAGGAAAAAAAAAAAAAAAAAAAAAAAAAAAGAAATAAAGAAAAAAAGTAGGAAATTAATCCAATGGGGTCTGGGCAGCAGGTCTAGGCCCCTGCCTATAGGTAAAAAAAAAAAAAAAAAAAAAAAAAAAAGGAAATTAATCCAATGGGGACTGGGCAGCAGGTCTAGGCCGCTGCCTATAGGTAAAAAAAAAAAAAAAAAAAAAAAGAAAAAAAAAGAATGAAATTAATCCAATGGGGACTGGGCAGCAGGTCTAGACCGCTGCCTATAGGTAAAAAAAAAAAAAAAAAAAATTAATCCAATGGGGACTGGACAGCAGGACTAGGCCGCTGCCTATAGGTAAAAAAAAAAAAAAAAAAAAAAAAAAAAAAAAAAAAAAAAAAAAAAAAAAAGAAGGAAATTAATCCATTGGGGACTGGACAGCAGGTCTAGGACGCTGCTTATAGGTAAAAAAATAAAAATAAAAAAAGATAAAAAAAAAAAAGTAAAAAAGAAGGAAATTAATCCAATGGGGACTGGGCAGCCGGTCTAGGCCGCTGCCTATAGGTAAAAAAAAAAAAAAAAAAAAAAATGAAATTAATCCAATGGGGACTGGGCAGCAGGTCTAGGCCGCTGCATATAGGTAAAAAAAAAAAAAAAAAAAAGAAGCAAATTAATCCAATGGGGACTGGGCAGCAGGTATAGGCCGCTGCCTATAGTTAAAAAAAAAAAAAAAAAAAAGAAAAAAAAAAGAAAAAAAGAAGGAAATTAATCCAGTGGGGACTGGGCAGCAGGAATAGGCCGCTGCCTATAGTTAAAAAAAAAAAAAAAAAAAGAAAAAAAAAAAAAAAGAAAAAAAAAAAGAATAAAATTAATCCAATGGGGACTGGGCAGAAGGACTAGACCGCTGCCTATAGGTTAAAAAAAAAAAAAAAAAAAAAAAAGCAAAAAAAAAGAAAAAAAGAAGGAAATTAATCCAATGGGGACTGGGCAGCAGGTCTAGGTCGGTGCCTATAGGTAAAAAAAAAAAAAAAAGAAAAAAAGAAGGAAATTAATCCAATGGGGACTGGGCAGCAGATCTAGGCTGCTGCCTATAGGTAAAAAAAAAAAAAAAAAAAAAATAGAAGGAAATTAATCCAATGGGGACTGGACAGCAGGTCTAGGCTGCTGCCTATAGGTAAAAAAAAAAAAAAAAAAAAAATAGAAGGAAATTAATCCAATGTTGACTGGGCAGCAGGTCTAGGCCGCTGCCTATAGGTAAAAAAAAAAAAAAAAAAAAAAAAAAAAAAAAAAAGAAGGAAATTAATCCAATGGGGACTGGGCAGCAGGTCTAGGCCGCTGCCTATAGGTATAAAAAAAAAAAAAAAAAAAAAAAAAAAAAGAAGGAAATTAATCCAATGGGGACTGGACAGCAGGTATAGGCCGCTGCCTATAGGTAAAAAAAAAAAAAAGAAAAAAAAAAAGAAAAAAAGAAGGAAATTAATCCAATGGGGACTGGGCAGCAGGTCTAGGCCGCTGCCTATAGGTAAAAAAAAAAAAAAAAAAAAAAAAAAAAAAAAAAAAAAAAAGAAAAAAAGAAGGAAATTAATCCAATTGGGACTGGGCAGCAGGTCTAGGCCGCTGCCTATAGGTAAAAAAAAATAAAATATAAAA
>CM075771.1:95217539-95222539 GCA_037974665.1 Ehretia macrophylla
AAAAAAAAAAAAAAGAAAAAAAAAAAAAAAAAAAGAAGGAAATTAATCCAATGGGGACTGGACTGCAGGTCTAGGCCGTTGCCTATAGGTAAAAAAAATAAAAAAATAAAAAAAAAAAAAAAAAGAAAAAAAAAAAGAAGGAAATTATTCCAATGGGGACTGGGCAGCAGATCTAGGCTGTTGCCTATAGGTAAAAAAAAAAAAAAAAAAAAAAAAAAAAAAGAAAGAAATCAATCCAATGGGGACTGGGCAGCAGGTCTAGGCCGCTGCCTATAGGTAAAAAAAATTAAAAAAAAAAAAAAAAAAAAAAGGAAATTAATCCAATGAGGACTGGGCAGCAGGTCTAGGCCGCTGCCTATAGGTAAAAAAAAAAATAAATAAAAATAATAATAATAATAATAAAAGAAGGAAATTAATCCAATGGAGACTGGACAGCAGGACTAGGCCGCTGCCTATAGGTAAAAAAAATAAATAAATAAAAATAATAATAATAAAAAAAAAGAAGGAAATTAATCCAATGGGGACTGGGCAGCAGGTCTAGGCCGCTACCTATAGGTAAAAATAAAAAATAAAAAATAAAAAAAATAAAAAAAGAAGGAAATTAATCCAATGGGGACTGGGCAGCAGGTCTAGGCCGCTGCCTATAGGTTAAAAAAAAAAAAAAAAAAAAAAAAAAGAAAAAAAAAAGAAGGAAATTAATCCAATGGGGACTGGGCAGCAGGTCTAGGCCGCTGCCTATAGGTAAAAAAAAAAAGAAAAAAAAAAAAGGAAATCAATCCAATGAGGACTGGGCAGCAGGTCTAGGCCGCTGCCTATAGGTAAAAAAAAAAAAAAAAAAAAAAAAAAAAAAAAGAAGGAAATTAATCCAATGTGGACTGGGCAGCAGGTCTAGGCCGCTGTCTATAGGTAAAAAAAAAAAATAAAATAAAAAAAAAAAAGGAAAAAAGAAGGAAATTAATCCAATGGGGACTGGGCAGCAAGATTAGGCCGCTGCCTATAGGTAAAATAAAAATAAAAAATAAAAAATAAAAAATAAAAAATAAAAAAAAGAAAAAAAGAAGGAAATTAAACCAATGGGGACTGGGCAGCAGGGCTAGGCCGCTGCCTATAGGTAAAAAAATTAAAATAAAAAAAAAATAAAAAAATGGAAAAAAGAAGGAAATTAATCCAATGAGGACTGGGCAGCAGGAATAGGCCGCTGCCTATAGCTATAAAAAAAAAAAAAAAAAAAAAAAAAAAAAAAAAAAAAAAAAAAAAAAAAAAAAAAAAAAAAAACGAAAAAAGTAGGAAATTAAACCAATGGGCACTGGGCAGCAGAACTAGGCCGCTGCCTATAGGTAAAAAGAAAAAAAGGAAAATAAACCAATGGGGACTGGGCAGCAGGAATAGGCCGCTTCCTATAGGTTAAAAAAAAATAAAAAAAAAAAAAATAAAAAATAAAAATAAAAAAAAAAAAACGAAAAAAGTAGGAAATTAAACCAATGGGGACTGGGCAGCAGGACTAGGCCGCTGCCTATAGGTAAAAAAAAAAAAAAAAAAAAAAAAAATAAAAAAAAAAAAAAAAAAAAAAAAACGAAAAAAGTAGGAAATTAAACCAATGGGGACTGGGCAGCAGGACTAGGCCGCTGTCTATAGGTAAAAAACAAAAACAAAAAAAAAAGGAAAAAAGAAGGAAATTAATCCAATGGGGACTGGGCAGCAGGACTAGGCCGCTGCATATAGGTAAAAAAAAAAAAAAAAAAAAAAAAATAAGGAAATTAAACCATTGGGGACTGGGCAGCAGGACTATGCCGCTTCCTATAGGTAAAAAAAAAAAAAAAAAAAAAAAAAAAAAAAAAAAAAAAATGAAAAAAGTAGAAAATTAAACCAATGGGGACTGGGCAGCAGGACTAGGCCGATGCCTATAGGTAAAAAAAAAAAAAAAAAAAAAAAAAAAAAGGAAATTAAACCATTGGGGACTGGGCAGCAGGACTAGGCCGCTGCCTATAGGTAAAAAAAAAAAAAAAAAAAAAAAAAAAGAAAAAAAAAGTAAAAAAGAAGGAAATTAAACCAATGGAGACTGGGCAGCAGGACAAGGCCGCTGCCTATAGGTAAAAAAAAAAAAAAAAAAAAAAAAATAAGGAAATTAAACCATTGGGGACTGGGCAGCAAGACTAGGCCGCTGCCTATAGGTAAAAAAAAATAAAAATAAAAAAAAAATAAAAAAGAAAAAAAGAAGGGAATTAAACCAATGGGGACTGGGCAGCAGGACTAGGCCGCTGCCTATTGGTAAAAAAAAAAAATAAAAAAAAAAAAATAAAAATAAAAAAAAAAAAAAAACGAAAAAAGAAGGAAATTAAACCAATGGCGACTGGGCAGCAGGACTAGGCCGCTGCCTATAGGTAAAAAAAAAAAAAAAAAAAAAAGGAGAAAAGAAGGAAATTAATCCAATGGGGACTGGCCAGCAAGACTTGGCCGCTGCCTATAGGTAAAAAAAAATAAAAATAAAATAAAAAAAAAAAAAGAAAAAAAAAGAAGGAAATTAATCCAATGGGGACTGGGCAACAGGTATAGGCCGCTGCCTATAGGTAAAAAAAAAGAAAAAAAAAAAGAAAAAAAAAAAAGAAAAAAAGAAGGAAATTAATCCAATGGGGACTGGGCAGCAGGTCTAGGCCGCCGCCTATAGGTAAAAAAAAAAAAAAAAAAAAAAAAAAAAAAAAAAAAAAAAAAAGAAGGAAATTAATCCAAAGGGGATTGGGCAGCAGGTATAGGCCGCTGCCTATAGGTAAAAAAAAAGAAAAAAAAAAAGAAAAAAAAAAAAGAAAAAAAGAAGGAAATTAATCCAATGGGGACTGGACAGCTGGTCTAGGCCGCTGAATATAGGTAAAAAAAAAAAAAAAAAAAAAAAAAGAAAAAAAGAAGGAAATTAATCCAATGGGGACTGGGCAGTAGGACTAGGCCGCTGCCTATAGGTAAAATAAAAAAATAAAAAAAAAAATAAAAAAAAAGAAGGAAATTAATTCAATGGGTACTGGGCAGCAGGTCTAGGCCGCTACCTATAGGTAAAAAAAAAAAAAAAAAAAAAAGAAGGAAATTAATCTAATGGGGACTGGGCAGCAGGTCTAGGCCGTTGCCTATAGGTAAAAAAAAAAAAAAAAAAAAAAAAAAAAAAAAAAAAAAAAAGAAAGAAGGAAATTAATCCAATGGGGACTGGACAGCAGGTCTAGGCCGCTGCCTATAGGTAAAAAAAAAAAAAAAGAAGGAAATTAATCCATTGGGGACTGGGCAGCAGGTCTAGGCCGCTGCCTATAGGTAAAAAAAAATAAAAAAAATAAAAAAAAAATAAAAAAAAAAGAAAAAAAAAAGAAAAAAAAGAAAAAGAGAAGGAAATCAATCCATTGGGGACTGGGCAGCAGGTCTAGGCCGCTGCCAATAGGTAAAAAAAAAAAAAAAAAAAAACAAAAAAAAAAAGAAGGAAATTACTCCAATGGGGAATGGCCAGCAGGTCTAGGCCCCTGGCTATAGGTAAAAAAAAAAAAAAGAAAAAAAAAAAAAGAAGGAAATTAATCCAATGGGGACTGGGCAGCAGGTATAGGCCGCTGTCTATAGGTAAAAAAAAAAATAAAAAAAAAGGAAAAAAAAAAAGAAAAAAAGAAGGAAATTAATCCAATGGGGACTAGGCAGCAGATCTAGGCGGCTGCCAATAGGTAAAAAAAAAAAAAAAAAAAAAAAAAAAAAAAAAAAAAAAAAAGAAAAAAAAAAGAAAGAAATTAATCCAATGGGGACTGGGCAGCAGGTGTAGGCCGCTGCCTATAGTTAAAAAAAAAAAAAAAAAAAAAAAAAAAAAAAAAAAAAAAAAAAAAAAAAGAAGGAAATTAATCCAATGGGGACTGGACAGCAGGTCTAGGCCGTTGCCTATAGGTAAAAAAAAAAAAAAAAAAAAAAAAAAAAAAAAAAAAAAGAATGAAATTATTCCAATGGGGACTGGGCAGCAGGTCTAGGCTGCTGCCTATAGGTAAAAAAAAAAAAAAATAAAAAAATAAAAAAAATAAAAAAAAAAAAAGAAAGAAATCAATCCAATGGGGACTGGGCAGCAGGTCTAGGCCGCTGCCTATAGGTAAAAAAAATTAAAAAATTAAAAAAAAAAAAAAGGAAATTAATCCAATGGGGACTGGACAGCAGGTCTAGGCCGCTGCCTATAGGTAAAAAAATAATAATAATAATAATAAAAAAAAAAAAGAAGGAAATTAATCCAATGGAGACTGGACAGCAGGACTAGGCCGCTGCCTATAGGTAAAAAAAAAAATAAATAAAAATAATAATAATAAAAAAAAAGAAGGAAATTAATCCAATGGGGACTGGGCAGCAGGTCTAGGCCGCTACCTATAGGTAAAAATAAAAAATAAAAAATAAAAAAAATAAAAATAGAAGGAAATTAATCCAATGGGGACTGGGCAGCAGGTCTAGGCCGCCGCCTATAGGTAAAAAAAAAAAAAAAAAAAAAAAAAAAAAAAAAAAAAAAAAAAAGAAAAAAAAAAGAAGGAAATTAATCCAATGGGGACTGGGCAGCAGGTCTAGGCCGCTGCCTATAGGTAAAAAAAAAAAAAAAAAAAAAAAAGGAAATTAATTCAATTAGGACTTTAAAAAAAAGCAAGGCCGCTGCCTATGGGTAAAAAAAAAAAAAAAAAAAAAAAAAAAAAAAAGAAGGAAATTAATCCAATGTGGACTGGGCAGCAGGTCTAGGCCGCTGTCTATAGGTAAAAAAAAAAATTAAATAAAAAAAAAAAAGGAAAAAAGAAGGAAATTAATCCAATGGGGACTGGGCAGCAAGATTAGGCCGCTGCCTATAGGTAAAATAAAAATAAAAAATAAAAAATAAAAAATAAAAAATAAAAAAAAAGAAAAAAAGAAGGAAATTAAACCAATGGGGACTGGACAGCAGGGCTAGGCCGCTGCCTATAGGTAAAAAAATAAAAATAAAAAAAAAATAAAAAAATGGAAAAAAGAAGGAAATTAATCCA
>CM075771.1:95227539-95230039 GCA_037974665.1 Ehretia macrophylla
AGAAGGAAATGATTCCAATGGGGACTGGGCAGCAGGTCTAGGCTGCTGCCTATAGGTAAAAAAAAAAAAAAAAAAAAAAAAAAAAAAAAGAAGGAAATCAATCCAATGGGGACTGGGCAGCAGGTCTAGGCCGCTGCCTATAGGTAAAAAAAATAAAAATAAAAAAATAAAAAAAAAAGGAAATTAATCCAATGGGGACTAGGCAGCAGGTCTAGGCCGCTACCTATAGGTAAAAAAAAAAAAATAATAATAATAATAAAAAAAAGAAGGAAATTAATCCAATGGAGACTGGACAGCAGGACTAGGCCGCTGCCTATAGGTAAAAAAAAAAAAAAAAATAATAATAATAATAAAAAAAAAGAAGGAAATTAATCCAATGGGGACTGGGCAGCAGGTCTAGGCCGCTACCTATAGGTAAAAATAAAAAATAAAAAATAAAAAAAATAAAAAAAGAAGGAAATTAATCCAATGGGGACTGGGTAGCAGGTCTAGGCCGCTGCCTATAGGTAAAAAAAAAAAAAAAAAAAAAAAAAAAAAAAAAAAAAAAAAAAAGAAAAAAAAAGAAAAAAAAGAAAAAAAAGAAAAAGAGAAGGAAATCAATCCATTGGGGACTGGGCAGCAGGTCTAGGCCGCTGCCTATAGGTAAAAAAAAAAAAAAAAAAAAAAACAAATAAAAAAAAGAAGGAAATTAATCCAATGGGGACTGGGCAGAAGGTCTAGGCCGCTGCCTTTAGGTAAAAAAAAAAAAAAAAAAAAAAAAAAAAGAAGGAAATTAATCCAATGGGGACTGGGCAGCAGGTATAGGCCGCTGTCTATAGGTAAAAAAAAAAATAAAAAAAAAAGGAAAAAAAAAAATAAAAAAAGAAGGAAATTAATCCAATGGGGACTGGGCAGCAGATCTAGGCCGCTGCCTATAGGTAAAAAAAAAAAAAAAAAAAAAAAAAAAGAAAAAAAAAGAAAAAAAAGAAAAAAAAGAAAGAAATTAATCCAATGGGGACTGGGCAGCAGGTGTAGGCCGCTGCCTATAGGTACAAAAAAAAAAAAAAAAAAAAAAAAAAAAAAAAAAAAAAAGAAGGAAATTAATCCAATGGGGACTGGACAGCATGTCTAGGCCGTTGCCTATAGGTAAAAAAAAAAAAAAAAAAAAAAAAAAAAAAAAAAAAAAAAAAAAAAAAAGAAGGAAATGATTCCAATGGGGACTGGGCAGCAGGTCTAGGCTGCTCCCTATAGGTAAAAAAAAAAAAAAAAAAAAAAAAAAAAAAAAAAAAAAAAAAAAAAAAAAAAAAGAAAAAAAAAAAGAAGGAAATCAATCCAATGGGGACTGGGCAGCAGGTCTAGGCCGCTGCCTATAGGTAAAAAAAATAATAATAAAAAGAATTAAAAAAAAAAAGGAAATTAATCCAATGGGGACTGGGCAGCAGGTCTAGGCCGCTGCCTATAGGTAAAAAAAAAAAAATAATAATAATAATAAAAAAAAGAAGGAAATTAATCCAATGGAGACTGGACAGCAGGACTAGGCCGCTGCCTATAGGTAAAAAAAAAAAAAAAAAAAAATAATAATAAAAAAAGAAGGAAATTAATCCAATGGGGACTGGGCAGCAGGTCTAGGCCGCTACCTATAGGTAAAAATAAAAAATAAAAAATAAAAAAAATAAAAAAAGAAGGAAATTAATCCAATGGGGACTGGGCAGCAGGACTAGGCCGCTGCCTATAGGTAAAAAAAAAAAAAAAAAAAAAAAAAAAAAAAAAAAAAGAAGCAAATTAATCCAATGTGGACTGGGCAGCAGGTCTAGGCCGCTGTCTATAGGTAAAAAATAAAAAATAAAATAAAATAAAAAAGGAAAAAAGAAGGAAATTAATCCAATGGGGACTGGGCAGCAAGATTAGGCCGCTGCCTATAGGTAAAATAAAAATAAAAAATAAAAAATAAAAAATAAAAAATAAAAAAAAGAAAAAAAGAAGGAAATTAAACCAATGGGGACTGGGCAGCAGGGCTAGGCCGCTGCCTATAGGTAAAAAAATAAAAATAAAAAAAAAATAAAAAAATGGAAAAAAGAAGGAAATTAATCCAATGAGGACTGGGCAGCAGGACTAGGCCGCTGCCTATAAGTAAAAAAAAAAAAAAAAAAAAAAAAACGAAAAAAGAAGGAAATTAAACCTATGGGGACTGGGCAGCAGGACTAGGCCGCTGCCTATAGGTAAAAAAAAAAAAAAAAAAAAAAAAAAAAAAAAAAAAACGAAAAAAGTAGGAAATTAAACCAATGGGGACTGGGCAGCAGGACTAGGCCGCTGCCTATAGGTAAAAAAAAAAAAAAAAAAAAAAAAAAAAAAAAAAAAAAAAAAAAAAAAAAAAAAAAAAAAAACGAAAAAAGTAGGAAATTAAACCAATGGGGACTGGGCAGCAGGACTAGGCCGCTGCCTATAGGTAAAAAAAAAAAAAAGGAAAAAAGTAGGAAATTAAACCAATGGTGACTGGGCAGCAGGACTAGGCCGCTGCCTA
>CM075771.1:95235039-95262539 GCA_037974665.1 Ehretia macrophylla
AAAAAAAAAAAAAAAAAACAGGAAATTAAATCAATGGGTCTCCCCATTTGTTACTGGGCAGCGGCCTAGTATCATGCTGGGCCGCTGCCTAGAGGAAAAAAAAAAAAAAAAAACAGAAATTAAAACAATGGGCCTCCACATTGGTTACTGGGCAGCGGCCTAGTATCATGCTGGCCGCTGCCTATAGAAAAAATAAAAAAAAAAAAAAAAAACTGGAAATTAAATCAACGGGTCTCCCCATTGGTTACTGGACAGCGGCCTAGTATCATGCAAGGCGGCTGCAAATAGGAAAAAAAAAAAAAAAAAAGGAAATTAAACCAATGGGCCTCCCCATTGGTTACTGGGCAACGGCCTAGTATCATTCTGGGCCGCTGCCTATAGGGAAAAAAAAAAAAAAAGCACGAAATTAAAACAATGGGCCTCCCCATTGGTTACTGGGCAGCGGCCTAGTATCATGCTGGGCCGCTGCCTAAAAAAAAAAAAAAAAAAAAAAAAAAAAACAGGAAATTAAAACAATGGGCCTCCCCATTGGTTACTGGGCAGCGGCCTAGTATCATGTTGGGCCGCTGCCTATAGAAAAAAAAAAACAGGAAATTAAAACCAATGGGCCTCAGCATTGGTTACTGGGCAGCGGCCTAGTATCATGCTAGGCGGCTGCCCATAGGAAAAAAAAAAAAAAAAAAAGGAAATTAAACCATTGGGCCTCCACATTGGTTACTAGGCAGCGGCCTAGTATCATTCTGGGCCGCTGCCTATAGGAAAAAAAAAAAAGGAAATTAAAACAATGGGCCTCTCCATTGGTTACTAGGCAGCGGCCTAGTATCATGCTGGGCCGCTGCCTACAGAAAAAAAAAAAAAAAAAAACAGAAATTAAAACAATGGGCCTCCACATTGGTTACTGGGCAGCGGCCTAGTATCATGCTGGAACGCTGCCTATAGAAAAAAAAAAAAAAAAAAAAAAAAAAAAAAACAGGAAATTAAACCAATGGGCCTCCCCATTGGTTACTGGGCAGCAACCTAGTATCATTCTGGGCCGCTGCCTATAGGAAAAAGAAAAAAAAAAAAAAAACAAGAAATTAAAACAATGGGCCTCCCCATTGGTTACTAGGCAGCGGCCTAGTATCATGCTGGGCCGCTGCCTAGAGAAAAAAAAAAAAATAAAAAAAAAACAGAAATTAAAACAATGGGCCTCCACATTGGTTACTGGGCAGCGGCCTAGTATCATGCTGGGCCGCTGCCTATAGAAAAAAAAAAAAAAAAAAAAAAAAAAAACAGGAAATTAAACCAATGGGCCTCCCCATTGGTTACTGGGTAGCGACCTAGTATCATTCTGGGCCGCTGCCTATAGGAAAAAGAAAAAAAAAAAAAACAAGTAATTAAAACAATGGGCCTTCCCATTGGTTACTGGGCAGCGGCCTAGTATCATGCTGGGCAGTTGATTATAGAAAAAAAAAAAAAAAAAAAAAACAAGTAATTAAAACAATGGGCCTCCCCATTGGTTACTGGGCAGCGGCCTAGTATCATGCTAGGCGCTTGCCCATAGGAAAAAAAAAAAAAAAAAAAAAAAAAAAAAAAAAACAGGAAATTAAACCAATGGGCCTCCCCATTAGTTACTGGGCAGCGGACTCGTATCATTCTGGGCGGCTGCCTATAGGAAAAAAAAAAAAAAAAAAAAAAATAGGAAATTAAACAAATGGGCCTCCCCATTGGTTACTGGGCAGCGGCCTAGTATCATTCTAGGCGGATGCCCATAGGAAAAAAAAAAAAATGGAAATTAAACCAATGGGCCTCCCCATTGGTTACTGGGCAGCGGCCTAGTATCATTCTGGGCGGCTGCCTACAGGAAAAAAAAAAAAAAAAAAAAAAAAAAAAAAACAAGAAATTAAAACAATGGGCCTCCCCATTGGTTACTGGGCAGCGGCCTAGTATTATGCTGGGCCGCTGCCTATATAAAAAAAAAAAAAAAAAAAAAAAAAAAAAAAAAAGGAAATTAAACCAATGGGCCTCCCCATTGGTTACTGGGCAGCGGCCTAGTACCATGCTAAGCGGCTGCCCATAGGAAACAAAAAAAAAAAAAACAGGAAATTAAAACAATGGGCCTCCCCATTGGTTACTGGGCAGCGGCCTAGTATCATGCTGGGCTGCTGCCTATAAAAAAAAAAACAAACAAAAAAAAAAAAAAAAAAAAAAAACAGGAAATTAAACCAGTGGGCCTCCCCATTGGTTACTGGGCAGCGGCCTAGTATCATTCTGGGCCGCTGTCTATAGGAAAAAAAAAAAAAAAGGAAATTAAAACAATGGGCCTCCCCATTGGTTACAGGGCAGCGGCCTAGTACCATGCTGGGCAGCTGCCTATAGAAAAAAAAAAAAAAAGGAAATTAAACCAATGGGCCTTACCATTGGTTACTGGGCAGCGGCCTAGTATCATGCTAGGCGGTTGCCCATAGGAAAAAAAAAAAAGGAAATTAAACCAATGGGCCTCCCCATAGGTTACTAGGCAGCGGCCTAGTATCATTCTGGGCGGCTGCCTATAGGAAAAAAAAAAAATAAAATAAAAATAAATTAAAACAATGGCCCTCCCCTTTGGTTTCTTGGCAGCGGTCTAGTATCATGCTAGGCGTCTGCCCTTAGGAAAAAAAAAAAAAAAAAAAAAAAACACGAAATTAAACCAATGGGCCTCCCCATTGGTTACTGGGCAGCGGACTAGTAACATTCTGGGCGGCTGCCTATAGGGAAAAAAAAAACAAAAAACAAAAAAACAGGAAATTAAAACAATGGGCCTCCCAAATGGTTACTGGGCAGTGGCCTAGTATCATGCTAGGCGGGTGCCCATAGGAAAAAAAAAAATAAAAAAATAAAAAAAAAACAAGAAATTAAACCAATGGGCCTCCCCATTTGTTTCTGGGCAGGGGCGGAGTATCATGCTAGGCGGCTGCAAATGGGAAAAAAAAAAAAAAAAAAAAAAAAAGGAAATTAAACCAATGGGCCTCACCATTGGTTACTGGGCAGCAGCCTAGTATCATGCTGGGCCGCTGCCTATAGGAAAAAAAAACAGGAAATTAAACCATTGGGCCTCCCCATTGGTTACTGGGCAGTGGCCTAGTATCATTCTGGGCCGCTGCCTATAGGAAAAAAAAAAAAAAAAAACAGGTAATTAAAACAATGGGCCTCCCCATTGGTAACTGGGCAGCGGCCTAGTATCATGCTGGGCTGCTGCCTATAGAAAAAAAAAAAAAAAAAAAAAAAAACAGTAAATCAAACCAATGGGCATCCCCATTAGTTACTGGGCAGCGGCCTAGTATCATTCTGGGCCGCTGCCTATAGGAAAAAAAAAAGGAAATTAAAACAATGGGCCTCCCCATTGGTTACTAGGCAGCGGCCTAGTATCATGCTGGGCCGCTGCCTATAGAAAAAAAAAAAATTTAAAACAATGGGACTCCCCATTGGTTACTGGGCAGCGGCCTAGTATCATGCTAGGCGGCTGCCCATAGGAAAAAAAAAAAAAAAAAAGGAAATTAAACCAATGGGCCTCCCCATTGGTTACTGGGCAGCGGACTAGTATCATTCTGGGCGGCTCCCTATAGGAAAAAAAAAAAAAAAAAAAACAGGAAATTAAAACAATGGACCCCTCCATTGGTTACTGGGCAGCGGCCTAGTATCATGCTAGGCGGCTGCCCATAAAAAAAAATAATAATAATAAAAAAAAAAAACAGGAAATTAAAACAATAGGCCTCCCCATTGGTTACTGGGCAGCGGCCTAGTATCATGCAAGGCGGCTGCCCATGGAAAAAAAAAAAAAAAAACATTAAATTAAACCAATGGGCCTCCCGATTGGTTACTGGGCAGCGGCCTAGTATCATTCTGGGCGGCTGGCTACAGGAAAAAAAAAAACAGGAAATTAAAACAATGGTCCTCCCCATTGGTTACTAGGCAGCGGCCTAGTATCATGCTGGGCCGCAGCCTATAGAAAAAAAAAAAATTAAAACAATGGGACTCCCCATTGGTTACTGGGCAGCGGCCTAGTATCATTCTGGGCTGCTGGCTATAGGAAAAAAAAAATACAGGAAATTAAAACAATGGGCCTCCCCATTGGTTACTAGGCAGCGGCCTAGTATCAAGATGGGCCGCTGCCTATAGAAAAAAAAAAAATTAAAACAATGGGACTCCCCATTGGTTACTGTGCAGCGGCCTAGTATCATGCTAGGCGGCTGCCCATAGGAAAAAAAAAATAGCAAATTAAACCAATGGGCCTCCCCATTGGTTACTGGGCAGCGGACTAGTATCATTCTGGGCGGCCGCCTATAGGAAAAAAAAAAAAAAAAAAAAAACAGGAAATTAAAACAATGGGCCTCCCCATTGGTTACTGGGCAGCGGCCTAATATCATGCTAGGTGGCTGCCCAGAGAAAAAAATAATAAGAAAAAAAAAAAAAAACAGGAAATTAAAACAATAGGCCTCCCCATTGGTTATTGGGCAGCGGCCTAGTATCATGCAAGGCGGCTGCCCATGGGAAAAAAAAAAAAAACATTAAATTAAACCAATGGGCCTCACCATTGGTTACAGGCATCGGCCTAGTATCATGCTGGGCCGCTGCCTATAGGAAAAAAAAAACAGGAAATTAAACCAATGGGCCTCCCCATTGGTTACTGGGCAGCGGCCTAGTATCATGCTAGGCAGCCCATGGAAAAAAAAAATAGGAAATTAAACCAATGGGCCTCCCCATTGGTTACTGGGCAGCGGCCTAGTATCATGCTAGGCGGCTGCCCATAGGAAAAAAAAAAAAAAAGGAAATTAAACCAATGGGCCTCCCCATTGGTTACTGGGCAGCGGCCTAGTATCATTCTGGGCCGCTGCCTATAGGAAAAAAAAAAAAAAATAGGAAATTAAAACAATAGGCCTCCCCATTGGTTACTGCGCAGCGGCCTAGTATCATGCTGGGCCGCTGCCTATAGAAAAAAAAAACAGGAAATTAAACCAATGGGCCTCCCCATTGGTTACTGGGCAGCGACCTAGTATCATTCTGGCGGCTGCCTATAGGAAAAAAAAAAAAAAACAGGAAATTAAAACAATGGGCCTCCCCATTGGTTACTGGGCAGCAGCCTAGTATCATGCTGGGCCGCTGCCTATAGAAAAAAAAAAAAAAAAAAAAAAAAAAAAAAAAAAAAACTAAAACAATGGGCCTCCCCATTGGTTACTGTGCAGCGGCCTAGTATCATGCTAGGCGGCTGCCCATAGGAAAAAAAAAAAAAAAAAAAATCAATAAATTAAACCAATGGGCCTCCCTATTGGTTACTGGGCAGCGGACTAGTATCATTCTGGGCGGCTGCCTATAGGAAAAAAAAAAAAAAAAAAAAAAAAAAAAAAAAAAAACAGGAAATTAAAACAATGGGCCTCCCCATTAGTTACTGGGCAGCGGTCTAGTATCATGCTAGGCGGCTGGCCATGGGAAAAAAAAAAAAAAAAAAAAAAAAAAAAAAAAAAACAGGAAATTAAACCAATGGGCCTCACCATTGGTTACAGGGCAGCGGCCTAGTATCATGCTAGGCGGCTGCCCTTAGGGAAAAAAAAAAAAAAAAAAAACCAGGAAATTAAAACAAAGGGCCTCCCCATTGGTTTCTGGGCTGCGGCCTTGTTTCATGCTTGGCGGGTGCCCAAAGGGAAGAAAAAAAAATAAAAAAAATAAAAAAAAAAAAACAGGAAATTAAAACAATGGGCCTCCCCATTGGTTATTGGGCAGCGGTCGAGTATCATGCTAGGCGACTGCGCATAGGAAAAAAAAAAAAAAAAAAAAAAACAAGGAATTAAAACAATGGGCCTCCCCATTGGTTACTGGGCAGCGGCCTAGTATCATGCTAGGCGGCTGCCCATGGGAAAAAAAAAAAAAAAAAAAAAACAGGAAATTAAACCAATGGGCCTCCCCATTGGTTACTGGGCAGCGGCCTAGTATCATGCTGGGACGCAGCCTATAGAGAAAAAAAAAAAAAACGAAATTAAACCAATGGGCCTCACCATTTGTTACAGGGCAGCGGCCTAGTATCATGCTGGGCCGCTGCCTATAGGAAAAAAAAACAGGAAATTAATCCAATGGGCCTCCCCATTGGTTACTGGGCAGCGGCCTAGTATCATTCTGGGCCGCTGCCTATAGGAAAAAAAAAAAAAAAAAAAAAAAACAGGAAATTAAAACAATGGGCCTCCCCTTTGGTTACTGGGCAGCAGCCTAGTATCATGCTGGGACGCTGCCTATAGAAAAAAAAAAAAAAAAAAAGGAAATTAAACCAATGGGCCTCCCCATTGATTACTGGGCAGCGGCCTAGTATCATGCTAGGCGGCGGCCCATAGGAAAAAAAAAAAAAAAAAAAAAAAAAGGAAATTAAACCAATGGGCCTCCCAATTGGTTACTGGGCAGCGGCCTAGTATCATTCTGGGCCGCTGCCTATAGGAAAAAAAAAAAAAAAACAGGAAATTAAAACAATGGGCCTCCCCATTGGTTACTGGGCAGCGCCCTAGTAAAAAAAAACAGGAAATTAAAACAATGGGCCTCCCCATTGGATACTGGGCAGCGGCCTAGTATCATGCTGGGCTGCTGCCTATAGGAAAAAAAAAAAGGAAATTAAACCAATGGGCCTCCCCATTGGTTACTGGGCAGTGGCCTAGTATCATTCTGGGCCGCTGCCTATAGGAAAAAAAAAAAAAAAAAAAAAACAGGAAATTAAAACAATGGGCCTCCCCATTGGTTACTGGGCAGCGGCCTAGTATCATGCTGGGCCGCTGCCTATAGAAAAAAAAGAAAAAAGGAAATTAAACCAATGGGCCTCCCCATTGGTTACTGGGCAGCGGCCTAGTATCATGCTAGGCCGCTGCCCATAGGAAAAAAAAAAAAAAAAAACAGGAAATTAAAACAATGGGCCTCCCCATTGGTTACTGTGCAGCGGCCTAGTAGCATGCTGGGCCGATGCCTATAGGAAAAAAAAAAAACAGGAAATTAAAACAATGGGCCTCCCCATTGGTTACTGGGCAGCGGCCTAGTATCATGCTAGGCGGATGCCCATAGGAAAAAAAAAAAAAAACAGGAAATTAGACCAATGGGCCTCCCCATTGGTTACTGGGCAGCGGACTAGTATCATTCTGGGCGGCTGCCTATAGGAAAAAAAGAAAAAAAAAAAAACATGAAATTAAAACAATGGGCCTCCCCATTGGTTACTGGGCAGCAGCCTAGTATTATGCTAGGCGGCTGACCATAGGAAAAAAAAAAAAAAAAAAAAAAAAAAAAAAAAAAACAGGAAATTAAACCAACGGGCCTCCCCATTGGTTACTGGGCAGCGGCCTAGTATTATGCTAGGCGGCTGCCCATGGGGGAAAAAAAAAAAAAAAAAAAAAAAAAAAAAAAAAAAACAGGAAATTAAACCAATGGGCCTCACCTTTGGTTACTGGGCAGCAGGCTAGTATCATGCTGGGCCGCTGCCTATAGAAAAAAAAAAAAAAGGAAATTAAACCAATGGGCCTCCCCATTGGTTACTGGGCAGCGGCCTAGTATCATTCTTGGCCGCTGCCTATAGGAAAAAAAAAAAAAAAAAAAAAAAAAAAAAAAAAAACAGGAAATTAAAACAATGGGCCTTCCCATTGGTTACTGGGTAGCGGCCTAGTATCATGCTAGGCGGCTGCCTATAGGAAAAAAAAAAAAAAAAAAAAAACAGGAAATTAAACCAATGGGCCTCCCCATTGGTTACTGGGCAGCGGCCTATTATCATGCTGGGCCGCTGCCTATAGGAAAAAAAAAAAAGAAATTAAACCAATGGGCCTCACCATTGGTTACTGGGCAGCGGCCTAGTATCATGCTAGGCGGCTGCCCATAGGAAAAAAAAAGAAAAAAAAAAAACAGGAAATTAAACCAATGTGCCTCCCCATTGGTTACTGGGCAGCGGCCTAATATCATGCTAGGCGGCTGCCAGTAGGAAAAAAAAAAAAACAGGTAATTAAAACAATGGGCCTCCCCATTGGTTACTGGGCAGCGGCCTAGTATCAAGCCAGGCCGCTGCCTATAGAAAAAAAAAAAAAAAAAAAAAGAAAAATAAAAAAAAAGGAAATTAAACCAATGGGCCTCACCATTGGTTACTGGGCAGCGGCCTAGTATCATGCTAGGCGGCTGCCCATATGAAAAAAAAAAAAAAAAAAAAAAACAGGAAATTAAACCAATGGGCCTCCCCATTGGTTACTGGGCAGCGGCCTAGTATCATGCTGGGCCGCTGCCTATAGAAAAAAAAAAAAGAAATTAAACCCATGGGCCTCACCATTGGTTACTGGGCAGCGGCCTAGTATCATGCTAGGCGGCTGCCCATAGGAAAAAAAAAAAAAAAAAAAAAACAGGAAATTAAACCAATGGGCCTCCTCATTGGTTACTGGGCAGCGGCCTAGTATCATTCTGGGCGGCTGCCTATAGGAAAAAAAAAAAAAAAAAAAAAAAAAAAAAAAAAAAAAAAAACAGCAAATTAAAACAATGGGCCTCCCCATTGGTTACTGGGCAGCGGCCTAGTATCATGCTGGGCCGCTGCCTATAGAAAAAAAAATGGAAATTAAACCAATGGGCCACCCCATTGGTTACTGGGCAGCGGCCTAGTATCATGCTAGGCGGCTGCCCATAGGAAAAAAAAAAAAAAAAAAAACAGGAAATTAAACCAATGGGCCTCCCCATAGGTTACTGGGCAGCGGCCTAGTATCATTCTGGGCGGCTGCCTATAGGAAAAAAAAAAAAAACAAAAAACAAAAAAACAGGAAATTAAAACAATGGGCCTCCCCATTGGTTGCAGGGCAGCGGCCTAGTATCATGCTGGGCAGCTGCCTATAGAAAAAAAAAAAAAAAAGGAAATTAAAACAATGGGCCTCCCCATTGGTTTCTAGGCAGCGGCCTAGTATCATGCTAGGCGGCTGCCCATAGGAAAAAAAAAAAAAAAAAAAAAAAAAACAGGAAATTAAACCAATGGGCCTCCCCATTGGTTACTAGGCAGCGGACTAGTAACATTCTGGGCGGCTGCCTATAGGGAAAAAAAAAAAAAACAAAAAACAAAAAAACAGGAAATTAAAACAATGGGCCTCCCAATTGGTTACTGGGCTGCGGCCTAGTATCATGCTTGGCGGCTGCCCATAGGAAAAAAAAATAAATAAAAAAATAAAAAAAAAAACGGGAAATTAAACCAATGGGCCTCCCCATTGGTTACTGGGCAGCGGCCTAGTATCATGCTAGGCGGCTGCCCATGGGAAAAAAAAAAAAAAAAAAAAGGAAATTAAACCAATGGGCCTCACCATTGGTTACTGGGCAGCGGCCTAGTATCATGCTGGGCCGCTGCCTATAGGAAAAATAAAACAGGAAATTAAACTAATGGGCCTCCCCATTGGTTACTGGGCAGTGGCCTAGTATCATTCTGGGCCGCTGCCTATAGGAAAAAAAAAAAAAAAAACAGGTAATTAAAAAAATGGGCCTCCCCATTGGTAACTGGGCTGCGGCCTAGTATCATGCTGGGCGGCTGCCTATAGAAAACAAAAAAAAAAAAAAAAAAAAAAAAAAAAAAAAAAAAAAAAAAAAAAAAAAAAAAACAGTAAATTAAACCAATGGGCCTCCCCATTGGTTACTGGGCAGCGGCCTAGTATCATGCTAGGCGGCTGCCCATAGGAAAAAAAAAAAGTTAATTAAAACAATGGGCCTCCCCATTGGTTACTAGGCAGCGGCCTAGTATCATGCTGGGCTGTTGCCTATAGGAAAAAAAAATCGAAAATTAAAACAATGGGCCTCCCCATTGGTTACTGGGCAGGGGCCTAGTATCATGCTAGGCGGCTGCCCATAGGAAAAAAAAAAAAAAAAGGAAATTAAACCAATGGGCCTCCCCATTGGTTACTGGGCAGCGGACTAGTATCATTCTGGGCGGCTGCCTATAGGAAAAAAAAAAAAAAAAAAAAAAAAAACAGGAAATTAAAACAATGGGCCTCCCCATTGGTTACTGGGCAGCGGCCTAGTATCATGCTAGGTGGCTGCCCATAGAAAAAAATAATAATAATAAAAAGAAAAAAAAACAGGAAATTAAAACAATATGCCTCCCCATTGGTTACTGGGCAGCGCCCTAGTATCATCCAAGGCGGCTGCGCATGGGAAAAAAAAAAAAAAAAAAAAAAAAAAAAAAACATTAAATTAAACCAATGGGCCTCCCGATTGGTTACTGGGCAGCGGCCTAGTATCATTCTGGGCGGCTGGCTGTAGGAAAAAAAAAAAAAACAGGAAATTAAAACAATGGGCCTCCCCATTGGTTACTAGGCAGCGGCCTAGTATCATGCTGGGCCGCAGCCTATAGAAAAAAAAAAAAAATTAAAACAATGGGACTCCCCATTGGTTACTGGGCAGCGGCGTAGTATCATTCTGGGCGGCTGGCTATAGGGAAAAAAAAAAAAAAAGGAAATTAAAACAATGGGCCTCCCCATTGGTTACTAGGCAGCGGCCTAGTATCATGCTGGGCCGCTGCCTATAGAAAAAAAAAAAAAATTAAAACAATGGGACTCCCCATTGGTTACTGGGCAGCGGCCTAGTATCATGCTAGGCGGCTGCCCATAGGAAAAAAAAAAAAAAAACAGTAAATTAAACCAATGGGCCTCCCCATTGGTTACTGGGCAGCGGAATAGTATCATTCGGGGCGGCCGCCTATAGGAAAAAAAAAAAAAAAAAAAAAAAAACAGGAAATTAAAACAATGGGCCTCCCCATTGGTTACTGGGCAGCGGCCTAGTATCATGCTAGGTGGCTGCCCATAGAAAAAAAAAATAATAATAATAAAAAAAAGGAAATTAAAACAATAGGCCTCCCAATTGGTTACTGGGCAGCGGCCTAGTATCATGCAAGGCGGCTGCCCATGGGAAAAAAAAAAAAAAAAAAACATTAAATTAAACCAATGGGCCTCACCATTGGTTACAGGGCAGCGGTCTAGTATCATGCTGGGCCGCTGCCTATAGGAAAAACAAAACAGGAAATTAAACCAATGGGCCTCCCCATTGGTTACTGGGCAGCGGCCTAGTATCATGCTAGACAGCCCATGGAAAAAAAAAAAAAAAAAAAAAAGGAAATTAAACCAATGGGCCTCCCCATTGTTTACTGGGCAGCGGCCTAGTATCATGCTAGGCGGCTGCACAAAGGAAAAAAAAAAAAAAAGGAAATTAAACCAATGGGCCTCCCCATTGGTTACTGGGCAGCGGCCTAGTATCATTCTGGGCCGCTGCCTATAGGAAAAAAAAAAAAAAAAAAAAAAAACAGGAAATTAAAACAATAGGCCTCCCCATTGGTTATTGGGCAGCGGCCGAGTATCATGCTAGGCCGCTGCCTACAGAAAAAAAAAAAAAAAAAAAACAGGAAACTAAACAAAAGGGCCTCCCCATTGGTTACTGGGCAGCGGCCTAGTATCATTCTGGGCGGCTGGCTATAGGAAAAAAAAAAAAAAACAGGAAATTAAAACAAAGGGCCTCCCCATTGGTTACTAGGCAGCGGCCTAGGATCAAGCTGGGCCGCTGCCTAGAGAAAAAAAAAAAAAAAAAAAAAAACTAAAACAATGGGACTCCCCATTGGTTCCTGTGCAGCGGCCTAGTATCATGCTAGGCGGCTGCCCATAGGAAAAAAAAAAAATAGCAAATTAAACCAATGGGCCTCCCCATTGGTTACTGGGCAGCGGACTAGTATCATTCTGGGCGGCCGCCTATAGGGAAAAAAAAAAAAATAGGAAATTATAACAATGGGCCCCCCATTGGTTACTGGGCAGCGGCCTAGTATCATGCTAGGCGGCTGCCCATAGAAAAAAAAAAAAAAAAAAAAAAGGAAATTAAAACAATGGGCCTCCCCATTAGTTACTGGGCAGCGGCCTAGTATCATGCTAGGCGGCTGCCCATGGGAAAAAAAAAAAAACAGGAAATTAAACAAATGGGCCTCACCATTGGTTACAGTGCAGCGGCCTAGTATCATGCTGGGCCGCTGCCTATAGGAAAAAAAAATAGGAAATTAAACCAATGGGCCTCCCCATTGGTTACTGGGCAGCGGCCTAATATCATGCTGGGACGCTACCTATAGAAAAAAAAAAAGAAAAAAACAGGAAATTAAAACAATGGGCCTCCCCATTGGTTACTGGGCAGCGGCCTAGTATCATGCTAGGCGGTTGCTCATGGGAAAAAAAAAAAAAAAAAAAAACAGCAAATTAAACCAATGGGCCTCCCCATTGGTTACTGGGCAGCGGCCTAGTATCATGCTAGGCAGCCCATGGAAAAAAAAAAAAAAAAAAAACAGGAAATTAAACCAATGGGCCTCTCTATTGGTTACTGGGCAGCGGCCTAGTATCATGCTAGGCGGCTGCACATAGGAAAAAAAAAAAAAAAGGAAATTAAACCAATGGGCCTCCCCATTGGTTACTGGGCAGCGGCCTAGTATCATTCTGGGCCGCTGCCTATAGGAAAAAAAAAAAAAAAAAAAACAAGAAATTAAAACAATAGGCCTCCCCATTGGTTACTGGGCAGCGGCCTAGTATCATGCTGGGCCGCTACCTATAGAAAAAAAAAAAAAAAAAAACAGGAAATTAAACCAATGGGCCTCCCTATTGGTTACTGGGCAGCGGCCTAGTATCATTCTGGGCCGCTGCCTATAGGAAAAAAAAAAAAAAAAAAAAAAAAAAAAACAGGAAATTAAAACAATGGGCCCCCCCATTGGTTACTGGGCCGCGGCCTAGTACCATGCTAGGCGGCTGCCCATAGGAAAAAAAAAAAAAAAAAACAGGAAATTAAAATAATGGGCCTCCCCATTGGTTACTGGGCAGCGGTCGAGTATCATGCTAGGCGGCTGCGCATAGGAAAAAAAAAAAAAAAAAAAAAACAAGAAATTAAACCAATGGGCCTCCCCATTGGTTACTGGGCAGCGGCCTAGTATCATGCTAGGCGGCTGCCCATGGGAAAAAAAAAAAAACAGGAATTAAAAACAATGGGCCTCCCCATTGGTTACTGGGCAGCGGCCTAGTATCATGCTGCGACGCTGCCTATAGAAAAAAAAAAAAAAAAAAAAAAAAAAAAAAAAAAAAAAAAAACGAAATTAAACCAATGGGCCTCACCATTGGTTACAGGGCAGCGGCCTAGTATCATGCTGGGCCGCTGCCTATAGGAAAAAAAAATAGGAAATTAAACCAATGGGCCTCCCCATTGGTTACTGGGCAGCGGCCAAGTATCATTCTGGGCCGCAGCCAATAGGAAAAAAAAAAAAAAAAAAAAAAAAAACAGGAAATTAAAACAATGGGCCTCCCCTTTGGTTACTGGGCAGCAGCCTAGTATCATATTGGGACGCTGCATATAGAAAAAAAAAAAAAAAAAAAGGAAATTAAACCAATGGGCCTCCCCATTGATTACTGGGCAGCGGCCTAGTATCATGCTAGGCGGCGGCCCAAAGGAAAAAAAAAAAAAAGGAAATTAAACCAATGGGCCTGCCCATTGGTTATTGGGCTGCTGCCTAGTATCATTCTGGGCCGCTGCCTATAGGAAAAAAAAAAAAAAAACAGGAAATTAAAACAATGGGCCTCCCCATTGGTTACTGGGCAGCGCCCTAGTAAAAAAAAAACAGGAAATTAAAACAATGGGCCTCCCCATTGGTTACTTGGCAGCGGCCTAGTATCATGCTGGGCCGCTGCCTATAGGAAAAAAAAACAGGATATTAAACCAATGGGCCTCCCCATTGGTTACTGGGCAGCGGCCTAGTATCATTCCGGGCCGCTGCCTATAGGAAGAAAAAAAAAAAAAAAAAAACAGGAAATTAAAACAATCGGCCTCCCCATTGGTTACTGGGCAGCGGCCTAGTATCATGCTAGGCGGTTGCTCATGGGAAAAAAAAAAAAAAAAAAAACAGCAAATTAAACCAATGGGCCTCACCATTGGTTACAGGGCAGCGGCCTAGTATCATGCTCGGCCGCTGCCTATAGGTAAAAAAAAAAGGAAATTAAACCAATGGGCCTCCCCATTGGTTACTGGGCAGCGGCCTATTATCATGCTGGGCCGCTGCCTATACAAAAAAAAAAAAAAAAAAAAAAAAAACAGGAAATTAAAACAATGGGCCTCCCCATTGGTTACTGGGCAGCGGCCTAGTATCATGCTGGGCCGCTGCATATAGAAAAAAAAAAAAAAAGGAAATTAAACCAATGGGCCTCCCTATTGGTTACTGGGCAGCGGCCTAGTATCATGCTAGGCCGCTGCCCATAGGAAAAAAAAAAAAAAAAAACAGGAAATAAAAACAATGGGCCTCCCCATTGGTTACTGTGCAGCGGCCTAGTAGCATGCTGGGCGGATCCCCATAGGAAAAAAAAAAAACAGGAAATTAAAACAATGGGCCTCCCCATTGGTTACTGGGCAGCGGCCTAGTATCATGCTAGGCGGATGCCCATAGGAAAAAAAAAAAAATTGGAAATTAAACCAATGGGCCTCCCCATTGGTTACTGGGCAGCGGACTAGTATCATTCTGGGCGGCTGCCTATAGGAAAAAAAAGAAAAAAAAATAAAAAAATAAAAAATAAAAAAAAAGGAAATTATACCAATGGGCCTCCCCATTTGTTACTGGGCAGCGGCCTAGTATTATGCTAGGCGGTTGTTCATAGGGAAAAATAAAAAAAAATAAAAAAAATAAATAGGAAATTAAACCAATGGGCCTCCCCATTGGTTACTGGGCAGCTGCCTAGTATTATGCTAGGCGGCTGCCCATGGGGAAAAAAAAAAAAAAAGAAAAAAGAAGGAAATTAAACCAATGGGCCTCACCATTGGTTACTGGGCAGCGGCCTAGTATCATGCTGGGCCGCTGCCTATAGGTAAAAAAAAAAAAAAAAAAAAAAAAACAGGAAATTAAACCAATGGGCCTCCCCATTGATTACTGGGCAGCGGCCTAGTATCATGCTAGGTGGCTGCCCATAGGAAAAAAAAAAAAAAGGAAATTAAACCAATGGGCCTCCCCATTGGTTACTCGGTAGCGGCCTAGTATCATTCTGGGCCGCTGCCTATAGGAATAAAAAAAAAAAAAAAAAAAAAAAAAAAAAAAAAAAAAAAAAAAAAAACAGGAAAGTAAAACAATGGGCCTCCCCAATGGTTACTGGGCAGCAGTCTAGTTTCATGCTGGGCCGCTGCCTATAGAAAAAAAAAAAAAAAAGGAAATTAAACCAATGGGCCTCCCCATTGGTTACTGGGCAGCGGCCTATTATCATGCTGGGCCGCTGCCTATAGGAAAAAAAAAAAAAGGAAATTAAACCAATGGGCCTCACCAGTGGTTACTGGGCAACGGCCTAGTATCATGCTAGGCGGCTGCCCATAGGAAAAAAAAAAAAAAAAAAAAAAAAAAACAAGAAATTAAACCAATGGGCCTCCCCAATGGTTACTGGGCAGCAGTCTAGTTTCATGCTGGGCCGCTGCCTATAGAAAAAAAAAAAAAAGGAAATTAAACCAATGGGCCTCCCCATTGGTTACTGGGCAGCGGCCTAGTATCATTCTGGGCCGCTGCCTACAGGAAAAAAAAAAAAAAAAAAAAAAAACAGGAAATTAAAACAAAGGGCCTCCCCATTGGTTACTGGGCAGCGGCCTAGTATCATGCTAGGCGGCTGCCTATAAGAAAAAAAAAAAAAAAAAAAAACAGGAAATTAAACCAATGGGCCTCCCCATTGGTTACTGGGCAGCGGCCTATTATCATGCTGGGCCGCTGCCTATAGGAAAAAAAAAAGGAAATTAAACCAATGGGCCTCACCAGTGGTTACTGGGCAACGGCCTAGTATCATGCTAGGCGGCTGCCCATAGGAAAAAAAAAAAAAAAAAAAAAAAAAAAACAAGAAATTAAACCAATGGGCCTCCCCATTGGTTACTGGGCAGCGACCTAATATCATGGTAGGCGGCTGCCAGTAGGAAAAAAAAAAAAAAAAAAAACAGGTAATTAAAACAATGGGCCTCCCCATTGGTTACTGGGCAGCGGCCTAGTATCAAGCTGGGCCGCTGCCTATAGAAAAAAAAAAAAAAAAAAGAAAAAATAAAAAAAAAAGGAAATTAAACCAATGGGCCACACCATTGGTTACTGGGCAGCGGCCTAGTAACATGCTAGGCGGCGGCCCATATGAAAAAAAAAAAAAAAAAAAAAAAAAATAGGAAATTAAACCAATGAGCCTCCCCATTGGTTACTGGGCAGCGGCCTAGTATCATGCTGGGCCCCTGCCTAAAGAAAAAAAAAAAAAAAAAAAATTAAACAAATGGGCCTCACCATTGGTTACTGGGCAGCAGCCTAGTATCATGCTAGGCAGCTCCCCATAAGAAAAAAAAAAACAAAAAAAAAAAAAAAAAAAAAAACAGGAAATTTAACCAATGGGCCTCCCCATTGGTTACTGGGCAGCGGCCTAGTATCATGCTAGGCGGCTGCCTATAGGAAAAAAAAAAAAAAGGAAATTAAACCAATGGGCCTCCGCATTGGTTACTGGGCAGCGGCCTTGTATCATGCTAGGCGGCTGCCTATAGGAAAAAAAAAAAAAAAAAAGGAAATTAAACCAATGGGCCTCACCATTGGTTACTGGGCAGCGGCCTAGTATCATGCTAGGCGGCTGCCTATAGGAAAAAAAAAAGGAAATTAAACCAATGGGCCTATCCATTGGTTACTGGGCAGCGGCCAAGTATCATGTTGGGCCGCTGCCTATAGGAAAAAAAAAAAAATGAAATTAAACCAATGGGCCTCCCCATTGGTTACTGGGCAGCGGCCAATTATCATGCTTGGCCGCTGCCTATAGGAAAAAAAAAAAAAAGGAAATTAAACCAATGGGCCTCACCATTGGTTACTGGGCAGCGGCCTAGTATCATGCTAAGCGGCTGCCCATAGGAAAAAAAAAAAAATAGGAAATTAAACCAATGGGCCTCTCCATTGGTTACTAGGCAGCGGCCTAGTATCATGCTAGATGGCTGCCCATAGGAAAAAAAAAAAAAAACAGCAAATTAAACCAATGGGCCTTCCTATTGGTTAATGGGCAGCGGCCTAGTATCATGCTAGGCGGCTGCCCATAGGAAAAAAAAAATGAAATTAAAACAATGGGCCTCCCCATTGTTTACTGGGCAGCGGTCTAGTATCATGCTGGGTCGCTGCCTATAGGAAAAAAAAAAAAAAAAAGAAATTAAAACAATGGGCCTCCCCATTGGTTACTGGGCAGCGGCCTAGTATCATGCTAGGCGGCTGCCTATAGGAAAAAAAAAAATAGGAAATTAAACCAATGGGCCTCCGCATTGGTTATTGGGCAGCGGCCTAGTATCATGCTGGGCCGCTGCCTATAGGAAAAAAAAAAAAGGAAATTAAACCAATGGGCCTCACCATTGGTTACTGGGCAGCGGCCTAGTATCATGCTAGGCGGTTGCCCATAGGAAAAAAAAAAAAAAAAACAGGAAATTTAACCAATGGGCCTCCCCATTGGTTACTGGCCAGCGGCCTAGTATCATGCTAGGCGGCTGCCCATAGGAAAAAAAAAAATTAAACCAATGGGCCTCCCCATTGCTTACTGGGCAGCGGCCTAGTATCAGGCTAAGCGGCTGCCCATAGGAAAAAAAATTGAAATTAAAACAATGGGCCTCTCCATTGGTTACTGGGCAGAGGCCTAATATCATGCTGGGTCGCTGCCTATAGGAAAAAAAAAAAAAGGAAATTAAAACAATGGGCCTCCCCATTTGTTATTGGGCAGCGGCCTAGTATCATGCTAGGCGGCTGCCTATAGGAAAAAAAAAAAAAGGAAATTAAACCAATGGGCCTCCGCATTGGTTACTGGCCAGCGGCCTAGTATCATGCTGGGCCGCTGCCTATAGGAAAAAAAAAATGAAATTAACCAATGGGCCTCACCATTGGTTACTGGGCAGCGGCCTAGTATCATGCTAGGCGGCTGCCCATAGGAAAAAAAAAAAAAAAAAACAAGAAATTAAACCAATGGGCCTCCCCATTGGTTACTGGGCAGCGGCCTATTATCATGCTAGACCGTTGCCCATAGGAAAAAAAAAAAAAAAAAAAAAAAACAAGAAATTAAACCAATGGGCCTCCCCATTGGTTACTGGGCATCGGCCTAGAATCATGCTGGGACGCTGCCTATAGGAAAAAAAAAAAAAAAAAAAAAAAAACAGGAAATTAAACCAATGGGCCTCCCCATTGGTTACTGGGCAGCGGCCTAATATCATGCTAGGCGGCAAGCCGTAGGAAAAAAAAAAAAAAAAAAACAGGTAATTAAAACAATGGGCCTCCCCATTGGGTACTGGGCAGGGGCCTGGTATCAACCGGGGCCCCTGCCTATAGAAAAAAAAAAAAAAGGAAATTAAACCAATGGGCCTCACCATTGGTTACTGGGCAGCGGCCTAGTATCATGCTAGGCGGCTGCTAATATGAAAAAAAAAAAAAAAAAACAGGAAATTAAACCAATGGGCCTCCCCATGGTTACTGGGCAGCGGCCGAGTATCATGCTAGGCGGCTGCCCATAGGAAAAAAAAAAAAAAAAAAAAAAACAGGAAATTAAACCAATAGGCCTCCCCATTGGTTACTGGGCAGCGGCCTAGTATCATGCTAGACGGCTGCCCATAGGAAAAAAAAATAATAATAAAAAAAAATAAAACCGGAAATTAAACCAATGGGCCTCCCCATTGGTTACTGGGCAGCGGCCTAGTATTATACTAGGCGGCTGCCCATAGGATAAAAAAAAAAAAAAAAAAAAAAAAAAAAAAACAGGAAAATAAACCAATGGGCCTCCCCATTAGTTACTGGGCAGCGGCCTAGTATCAGGCTAGGCGGCTGCCCATAGGAAAAAAAAAATAGGAAATTAAACCAATGGGCCTCCCCATTAGTTACTGGGCAGCTGCCTAGTATCATGCTAGGCGGCTGAACATTGGAAAAAAAAAAAAAAAAAAAAAAAAAAAAGGAAATTAAACCAATGTGCCTCCCCATTAGTTACTGGGCAGTGGCCTAGTATCATGCTAGGCGGCTGACCATTGGAAAAAAAAAAAAAAAAAAAAAACAGGAAATTAAAACAATGGGCATCCCCATTGGTTACTGGGCAGCGGCCTAGTATCATGCTGGGCCGGTGCCTATAGAAAAAAAAAAGGAAATTAAACCAATGGGCCTCACCATTGGTTACTGGGCAGCGGCCTAGTATCATGCTAGGCGGCTGCTAATATGAAAAAAAAAAAAAAAACAGGAAATTAAACCAATGGGCCTCCCCATGGTTACTGGGCAGCGGCCGAGTATCATGCTAGGCGGCTGCCCATAGGAAAAAAAAAAAAAAAAAAAAAAACAGGAAATTAAACCAATAGGCCTCCCCATTGGTTACTGGGCAGCGGCCTAGTATCATGCTAGACGGCTGCCCATAGGAAAAAAAAATAATAATAAAAAAAAATAAAACTGGAAATTAAACCAATGGGCCTCCCCATTGGTTACTGGGCAGCGGCCTAGTATTATACTAGGCGGCTGCCCATTGGATAAAAAAAAAAAAAAAAAAAAAAAAAAAAAAAAAAAAAAACAGGAAATTAAACCAATGGGCCTCCCCATTAGTTACTGGGCAGCGGCCTAGTATCAGGCTAGGCTGCTGCCCATAGGAAAAAAAAAAAAAGGAAATTAAACCAATGGGCCTCCCCATTAGTTACTGGGCAGCGGCCTAGTATCATGCTAGGCGGCTGACCATTGGAAAAAAAAAAAAAAAAAAACAGGAAATTAAACCAATGGGCCTCCCCATTAGTTACTGGGCAGTGGCCTAGTATCATGCTAGGCGGCTGACCATTGGAAAAAAAAAAAAAAAAAAAAACAGGAAATTAAAACAATGGGCCTCCCCATTGGTTACTTGGCAGCGGCCTAGTATCATGCTGGGCCGGTGTCTATAGAAAAAAAAAAGGAAATTAAACCAATGGGACTCACCATTGGTTACTAGGCAGCGGCCTAGTATCATGCTAGGCTGCTGCCCATAGGAAAAAAAAATGAAATTAAAACAATGGGCCTCCCCATTGGTTACTGGGCAGTGGCCTAATAACATGCTGGGGCGCTGCCTATACGAAAAAAAAAAAAAAAAAAAAAAGGAAATTAAAACAATGGGCCTCCCCATTGGTTACTGGGCAGCGGCCTAGTATCATGCTAGGCGGCTGCCTATAGGAAAAAAAAAAAAAAAGGAAATTAAACCAATGGGCCTCCGCATTGGTTACTGGGCAGCGGCCTAGTATCATGCAGGGCCGCTGCCTATAGGAAAAAAAAAAAAGGAAATTAAACCAAAGGGCCTCACCATTGGTTACTGGGCAGCGGCCTAGTATCATGCTAGGCGGCTGCCCATAGGAAAAAAAAAAAAAAAACACGAAATTAAACCAATGGGCCTCCCCATTGGTTACTGGCAGCGGCCTAATATCATGCTAGGCGGCAACCCGTAGGAAAAAAAAAAAAAAAAAAAAAGGTAATTAAAACAATTGGACTCCCCATTGGTTACTGGGCAGCGGCCTAGTATCAAGCTGGGCCGCTGCCTAAAGAAAAAAAAAAAAAAAAGGAAATTAAACCAATGGGCTTCACCATTGGTTACTGGGCAGCGGCCTAGTATCATGCTAGGCGGCTGCCCATATGAAAAAAAAAAAAAAAAAAAAGAAGGAAATTAAACCAATGGGCCTCACCATTGTTTATTGGGCAGCGGCTTAGTATCATGCTGGGCGGCTGCCTATAGAAAAAAAAAAAAAAAAAAAGAAAATTAAACCCATGAGCCTCACCATTGGTTACTGGGCAGCGGCCTAGTATCATGCTAGGCGGCTGCCCATAGGAAAAAAAAAAAAAAAAAAAAAAAAAAAAAAAAGGAAATTAAACCAATGGGCCTCCCCATTGGTTACTGGGCAGCGACATAGTATCATGCTGGGCCGCTGAATATAGGAAAAAAAAAAAAAAAAAAAAAAAAAAAAAAAAAAACAGGAAATTAAAACAATGGGCCTCCCCATTGGTTACTGGGCGGTGGCCTAGTATCATGCTGGGCCGCTGCATATAGAAAAATAAAAAAAATAAAAAAAAATAAAAAATAAAAAAATAGGAAAATAAACCAATGGGCCTCGCCATTGGTTACTGGGCAGCGGCCTAGTATCATGCTAGGCGGCTGCCCCTAGGAAAAAAAAAACAAAAAAAAAAAAACAGCAAATTAAACAAATGGGCCTCCCCATTGGTTACTGGGCAGCGGCCTAGTATCATGCTAGGCGGCTGCCCATAGAAAAAAAAAAGAAAAAAAAATAACAGGAAATTAAAACAATGGGCCTCCCCATTGGTTACTGGCCAGCGGCCTAGTATCTTGCTGGGCCGCTGCCTATAGGGAAAAAAAAAAAACAGGAAATTAAACCAATGGGCCTACCCATTGGTTACTGGGCAGCGACCTAGTATCATGCTGGGCCGTTGCCTATAGGGAAAAAAAAAAAAAAAGAAAAACAGGAAATTAAACCAATGCGCCTCCCCATTGGTTACTGGGCAGCGGACTAGTATCATGCTAGGCGGCTGCCCATAGGAAAAAAAAAAAAAAACAAGAAAATTAAACCAATGGGCCACCCCATTGGTTACTGGGCAGCGGCCTATTATTATGCTAGATGGCTGCTCATAGGAAAAAAAAAAAAAAAAAAAAAAAAAAAAAAAAAGAAACAAGAAATTAAACCAATGGGCCTCCCCATTGGTTACTGGGCATCGGCCTAGTATCATGCTGGGCCGCTGCCTATAGCAAAAAAAAAAAAAAAAAAAAAAAAAAAAACAGGAAATTAAACCAATGGGCCTCCCCATTGGTTACTGGGCAGCGGCCTAATATCATGCTAGGTGGCAGCCCGTAGGAAAAAAAAAAAAAAAACAGGGAATTAAAACAATGGGCCTCCCCATTGGTTACTCGGCAGCGGCCTAGTATTATGCTGGGCCGCTGCCTACAGGAAAAAAAAATAAAAGGAAATTAAACCAATGGTCCTCACCACTGGTTACTGTGCAGCGGGATAGTATCAAGCTAGGCGGCTGCCCATATGAAAAAAAAAAAAAAAAAAAACAAGAAATTAAACCAATGGGCCTCCCCATGGTTACTGGGCAGCGGCCGTGTATCATGCTAGGTGGCTGCCCATAGGAAAAAAAAAAAAAAATAGGAAATTAAACCAATAGGCCTCCCCATTGGTTACTGGGCAGCGGCCTAGTATCATGCTAGACGGCTGCCCATAGGAAAAAAATAAAAAATAAAAAAAAATAAAATAGGAAATTAAACCAATGGGCCTCCCCATTGGTTACTGGGCAGCGGCCTAGTATTCTACTAGGCGGCTGCCCATAGGATAAAAAAAAAAAAAAAAAAAAAAAAAAAAAAAAAACAGGAAATTAAACCAATGGGCCTCCCCATTAGTTACTGGGCAGCGGCATAGTATCAGGCTAGGCGGCTGCCCATAGGAAAAAAAAATAGGAAATTAAACCAATGGGCCTCCCCATTGGTTACTGGGCAGTGGCCTAGTATCATGCTCGGCGGCTGACCATTGGAAAAAAAAAAAAAAAAAAACCAGGAAATTAAACCAATGGGCCTCCCCATTGGTTACTGGGCAGCGGCCTAGTATCATTCTGCGCCGCTGCCTATAGGGAAAAAAAAAAAAAAAGGAAATTAAAACAATGGGCCTCCCCATTGGTTACTGGGCAGCGGCCTAGTATCATGCTGGGCCGGTGCCTATAGAAAAAAAAAAAAAAAAAGGAAATTAAAACAATGGGCCTTCCCATTGGTTACTGGGCAGCGGTCTAGTATTATGCTGGGCCGCTGCCTATAGAAAAAAAAAAAAAAAAAAAAAAAAAAAAGGAAATTAAACCAATGGGCCTCACCATTGGTTACTGGGCAGCGGCCTAGTATCATGCTAGGCGGTTGCCCATAGGAAAACAAAAAAAAATAGGAAATTTAACCAATGGGCCTCCCCATTGGTTACTGGGCAGCGGGCTAGTATCATGCTAGGCGGCTGCCTATAGAAAAAAAAAAAAAAACAGGAAATTAAACCAATGGGCCTCCGCATTGGTTACTTGGCAGCGGCCTTGTATCATGCTGGGCCGCTGCCTATAGGAACAAAAAAAAAAAGGAAATTAAACCAATGGGTCTCACCATTGGTTACTGGGCGGCGGCCTAGTATCATGCTAGGCGGCTGCCCATAGGAAAAAAAAAAAAAATAATAATAATAATAAACAGGAAATTAAACCAATGGGCCTCCCCATTGGTTACTGGGCAGCGGCCTAATATCATGCTAGGCGGTTGCCCGTAGGAAAAAAAAAACATGTAATTAAAAAAATGGGCCTCCCCATTGGTTACTGGGCAGCGGCCTAGTGTCAAGCTGGGCCGCTGCCTATAGAAAAAAAAAAAAAAAGGAAATTAGACCAATGGGCCTCACCATTGGTTACTGGGCAGCGGCCTAGTATCATGCTAGGCGGCTGCGCATATGAAAAAAAAAAAAAAAAAAAAAAAAAAGGTAATTAAACCAATGGGCATCCCCATTGGTTACTGGGCAGCGACCTAGTATCATGCTGGGCCGCTGCCTATAGAAAAAAAAAAAAAAAAGGAAATTAAACCCATGGGCCTCACCATTGGTTACTGGGCAGCGGCCTAGTATCATGCTAGGTGGCTGCCCATAGGAAAAAAAAAAAAAAAACAGGAAATTAAACCAATGGGCCTCCCCATTGGTTACTGGGCAGCGGCCTAGTATCATGCTGGGCCGCTGAATATAGGAAAAAAAAAAAAAAAAAAAAAACAGGAAATTAAAACAATGGGCCTCCCCATTGGTTACTGGGCGGCGGCCTAGTATCATGCTGGGACGCTGCCTATAGAAAAAAAAAAAAAAAAAAACAGGAAATTAAACCTATGGGCCTCCCCATTGGTTACTGGGCAGCGGCCTAGTATCATGCTAGGCGGCTGCCCATAGGAAAAAAAAAAAAAAAAAAAAAAACAGGAAATTAAACCAATAGGCCTCCCCATTGGTTACTGGGCAGCGGCCTAGTATCATGCTAGACGGCTGCCCATAGGAAAAAAAAAATAATAAAAAAAAATAAAACCGGAAAATAAACCAATGGGCCTCCCCATTGGTTACTGGGCAGCGGCCTAGTATTATACTAGGCGGCTGCCCATAGGATAAAAAAAAAAAAAAAAAAAAAAAAAAAAAAAAAAAAAACCGGAAATTAAACCAATGGGCATCCCCATTAGTTACTGGGCAGCGGCCTAGTATCAGGCTAGGCGGCTGCCCATAGGAAAAAAAAAAATAGGAAATTAAACCAATGGGCCTCGCCATTGGTTACTGGGCAGCGGTCTAGTATCATGCTAGGCGGCTGACCATTGTAAAAAAAAAAAAAAAAAAAAAAAAACTGGAAATTAAACCAATGGGCCTCCCTATTGGTTACTGGGCAGCGGCCTAGTATGATTCTGGGCCGCTGCCTATAGGAAAAAAAAAAAAAGGAAATTAAAAGAATGGGCCTCCCCATTGGTTACTGGGCAGCGGCCTAGTATCATGCTGGGCCGGTGCCTATAGAAAAAAAAAAAAAAAAAAAAAAAGGAAATTAAAACAATAGGCCTTCCCATTGGTTACTGGGCAGCGGTCTAGAATTATGCTGGGCCGCTGCCTATAGAAAAAAAAAAAAAAAAGGAAATTAAACCAATGGGCCACACCATTGGTTACTGGGCAGCGGCCTAGTATCATGCTAGGCGGTTGCCCATAGGAAAAAAAAAAAAGAAAGGAAATTTAACCAATGGGCATCCCCATTGGATACTGGGCAGCGGCCTAGTATCATGCTAGGCGGCTGCCTATAGAAAAAAAAAAAAACAAAAAAAACAAGAAATTAAACCAATGGGCCTCCGCATTGGTTACTGGGCAGCGGCCTTGTATCATTCTGGGCCGCTGCCTATAGGAAAAAAAAAAAAAGGAAATTAAACCAATGGGTCTCACCATTGGTTACTGGGCGGCGGCCTAGTATCATGCTAGGCGGCTGCCCATAGGAAAAAAAAAAAAAAAAAAAAAAAAAAAAAAAAACAGGAAATTAAACCAATGGGCCTCCCCATTGGTTACTGGGCAGCGGCCTAATATCATGCTAGGCGGCTGCCCGTAGGAAAAAAAAAAAAAAAACAGGTAATTAAAACAATGGGCCTCCCCATTGGTTACTGGGCAGCGGCCTAGTATCAAGCTGGGCCGCTGCCTATAGAAGAAAAAAAAAAAAAAAGAAAAAAAAAAAAAGGAAATTAGACCAATGGGCCTCACCATTGGTTACTGGGCAGCGGCCTAGTATCATGCTAGGCGGCTGCCCATATGAAAAAAAAAAAAAAAAAAAATAGGAAATTAAACCAATGGGCCTCCCCATTGGTTACTGGGCAGCGGCATAGTATCATGCTGGGTCGCTGCCTATAGGAAAAAAAAAAAAAAAAAAATTAAAACAATGGGCCTCCCCATTGGTTATTGGGCAGCGGCCTAGTATCATGCTAGGCGGCTGCCTATAGGAAAAAAAAATATGAAATTAAACCAACGGGCCCCCCCTTTGGTTCTTGGGCAGCGGCCTAGTATCATGTTTGGCCGCTCCCTATAGGAAAAAAAAAAAAAAGGTGGGCCTCACCATTGGTTACTGGGCAGCGGCCTAGTATCATGCTAGGCGGTTGCCCATAGGAAAAAAAAAAAAAAACAGGAAATTTAACCAATGGGCCTCCCCATTGGTTACTGGGCAGCGGCCTAGTATCATGCTAGGCGGCTGCCTATAGGAAAAAAAAAAAAAAAAAAAAAAACAGGAAATTAAACCAATGGGCCTCACCATTGGTTACTGGGCAGCGGCCTAGTATCATGCTAGGCTGCTGCCCATAGGAAAAAAAAATGAAATTAAAACAATGGGCCTCCCCATTGGTTACTGGGCAGTGGCCTAGTATCATGCTGGGTCGCTGCCTATAGGAAAAAAAAAAAAAAAAAAAGGAAAATTAAACAATGGGCCTCCCCATTGGTTACTGGGCAGCGGCCTAGTATCATGCTAGGCGGCTGCCTATAGGAAAAAAAAAAAAAAGGAAATTAAACCAATGGGCCTCCGCATTGGTTACTGGGCAGCGGCCTAGTATCATGCTGGGCCGCTGCCTATAGGAAAAAAAAAAAAGGAAATTAAACCAATGGGCCTCACCATTGGTTACTGGGCAGCGGCCTAGTATCATGCTAGGCGGCTGCCCATAGGAAAAAAAAAAAAACAGGAAATTAAACCAATGGGCCTCCCCATTGGTTACTGGTAGCGGCCTAATATCATGCTAGGCGGCAACCCGTAGGAAAAAAAAAAAAAAAAAAGGTAATTAAAACAATTGGACTCCCCATTGGTTACTGGGCAGCGGCCTAGTATCAAGCTGGGCCGCTGCCTAAAGAAAAAAAAAAAAAAAGGAAATTAAACCAATGGGCCTCACCATTGGTTACTGGGCAGCGGCCTAGTATCATGCTAGGCGGCTGCCCATATGAAAAAAAAAAAAAAAAAAGGAAATTAAACCAATGGGCCTCACCATTGATTACTGGGCAGCGGCCTAGTATCATGCTGGGCGGCTGCCTATAGAAAAAAAAAAAATAAATAAATAAAATTAAACCCATGGGCCTCACCATTGGTTACTGGGCAGTGGCCTAGTATCATGCTAGGCGGCTGCCCATAGGAAAAAAAAAAAAAAAAAAAAAAAAACAGGAAATTAAACCAATGGGCCCCCCCATTGGTTACTGTGCAGCGACATAGTATCATGCTGGGCCGCTGAATATAGGAAAAAAAAAAAAAAAAGGAAATTAAAACAATGGGCCTCCCCATTGGTTACTGGGCAGCGGCCTAGTATCATGCTGGGCCGCTGCCTATAGAAAAATAAAAAAAATAAAAAAAAATAAAAAATAAAAAAATAGGAAATTAAACCAATGGGCCTCCCCATTGGTTCCTGGGCAGCGGCCTAGAATCGTGCTAGGCGGCTGCCCCTAGGAAAAAAAAAAAAAGGAAATTAAACCAATGGGCCACCCCATTGGTTACTGGGCAGCGGCCTAGTATCATGCTAGGCGGCTGCCAATAGAAAAAAAAAAAAAAAAAAAAAAAAAGAAACATGAAATTAAAACAATGGGCCTCCCCATTGGTTACTGGGCAGCGGCCTAGTATCTTGCTGGGCCGCTGCCTATAGGGAAAAAAAAAAAACAGGAAATTAAACCAATGGGCCTCCCCATTGGTTAATGGGCAGCGACCTAGTATCATGCTGGGCCGTTGTCTATAGGGAAAAAAAAAAAAAAAAAAAAAACAGGAAATTAAACCAATGGGCCTCCCCATTGGTTACTGGGCAGCGGCCTAGCATCATGCTAGGCGGCTGCCCATAGGAAAAAAAAAAAACAAGAAAATTAAACCAATGGGCCTCCCCATTGGTTACTGGGCAGCGGCCTATTATTATGCTAGACGGCTGCCCATAGGAAAAAAAAAAAAAAAAAAAAAAAAAAAAAAAAAAAAAAAAAAAAAAAAAAAAAAAAAAAAA
>CM075771.1:95865039-96025039 GCA_037974665.1 Ehretia macrophylla
GCAAGACAACTTCTCTTCACGTGGAGGCTGGGCCCGCAAACCCAGGGCGGAGGGCTTGTGACCAGGTCTCCGTCGCTCCGGTGCCCATAAAATTTGATCCGTAAGGAGTTACGAGGCGTACAGTATACCGTTGGAAAGCTCTATGAGAGCTCTACGACGGGGGCAGCGATCTAGCTCGCTGTGCCCTTTTCGGAGCTCAAAATCGAACATTTTCATCAGTTTCGGGCCACTTTTCTTCTTTTGCTCTGTTTTTCGGTCCCGGATCGTACGTCGTGAGCTGTTAAAAGGACGACAACCTTACTCGCGGCACATTAGAGGACCCTTCAATGCGTCGATATCACGTCTTGCGAGGATGCTGCGTTGTTGAAGTGGATTGGTTGTCGTTAAGCCCATTGGGCCTTTTGAATGGGCCATATCTCTAGGCTGGGACTGTGAACCGTTAACACATAAAGGAATTGTGCCCTCAACATGATGGGTGCGATCATACCAGCACTAATGCACCGGATCCCATCAGAACTCCGAAGTTAAGCGTGCTTGGGCGAGAGTAGTACTAGGATGGGTGACCCCCTGGGAAGTCCTCGTGTTGCACCCCCCTTTTCAATTTTTTTTGCTCCGGTTAGGGTTGCCAAGATACTTTACCCACCAAATTTCTATTATCGAATCCCACGGCACCTTGGGCAAGACAACTTCTCTTCACGTGGAGGCTGGGCCCGCAAACCGAGGGCGTAGGGCTTGTAACCAGGTCTCCGTCGCTCCGGTGCCCATAACTTTTGATCCGTAAGGAGTTACGAGGCGCACAGCATACCGTTGGAAAGCTCTCTGAGAGCTCTACGACGGGGGCAGCTAGCTAGCTCGCTGTGCCCTTTTCGGAGCTCAAAATCGAACATTTTCATCAGTTTCGGGCCACTTTTCTTTTTTTGCTCTGTTTTTCCATCCCGGATCGTAGGTCGTGAGTTGTTAAAAGGACGACAACCTTGCTCGCAGCACATTAGAGGACCCTACAATGCGTCGATATCACGTCTTGCAAGGATCCTGGGTTGTTGAATCGGATGGGTTGTCGTTAAGCCCATTGGGCCTTTTGAATGGGACATCTCTCTAGGCTGGGACTGTGAACCGTTAACACATAAAGGAATTGTGCCCTCAACATGACGGGTGCGATCATACCAGCACTAACGCACCCGATCCCATAAGAACTCCGAAGTTAAGCGTGCTTGGGCGAGAGTAGTACTAGGATGGGTGACCCCCTGGGAAGTCCTCGTGTTGCACCCCCCTTTTCAATTTTTTTTGCTCCGGTTAGGGTTGCCAAGATACTTTACCCACCACATTTCTATTATCGAATCCCACGGCACCTTGGGCAAGACAACTTCTCTTCACGTGGAGGCTGGGCCCGCAAACCGGTGCCCATAACTTTTGATCCGTAAGGAGTTACGAGGCGCACAGCATACCGTTGGAAAGCTCTCTGAGAGCACTACGATGGGGGCAGCGAGCTAGCTGACTGTGCCCTTTTTGGAGCTCAAAATCGAACGTTTTCATCAGTTTCGGGCCACTTTTCTTCTTTTGCTATGTTTTTCCGTCCCGGATCGTACGTCGTGAGCTGTTAAAAGGACGACAACCTTACTCGCGGCACATTAGAGGACCCTACATTGCGTCGATATCACGTCTTGCGAGGATGCTGCATTGTTGAAGCGGATGGGTTGTCGTTAAGCCCATTGGGCCTTTTGAATGGGCCATATCTCTAGGCTGGGACTGTGAACCGTTAACACATAAAGGAATTGTGCCCTCAACATGACGGGTGCGATCAAACCAGCACTAATGCACCGGATCCCATCAGAACTCCGAAGTTAAGCGTGCTTGGGCGAGAGTAGTACTAGGATGGGTGACCCCCTGGGAAGTGCTCGTGGTGCACCCCCCTTTTCAATTTTTGTTGCTTCGGTTAGGGTTGCCAAGAAACTTTACCCACCACATTTCTATTATCGAATCCCACGGCACCTTGGGCAAGACAACTTCTCTTCACGTGGAGGCTGGGCCCGCAAACCGAGGGCGTAAGGCTTGTGACCAAGTCTTCGTCACTCCGGTGCCAATAAGTTTTGATCCGTAAGGAGTTACGAGGCGCGCAGCATACCGTTGGAAATGTCTCTGAGAGCTCTACGACGGGGTCAGCCAGCTAGCTCGCTTTGCCCTTTTCGGAGCTCAAAATCGGACATTTTCATCAGTTTCAGGCCACTTTTCTTCTTTTGCTCTGTTTTTCCGTCCCGGATCGTACGTCGTGAGCTGTTAAAAGGACGACAACCTTACTCGCAGCACATTAGAGTTCCCTGCAATGCGTCGATATCACGTCTTGCGAGGATGCTGCGTTGTTGAAGCAGATGGGTTGTCGTTAAGCCCATTGGGCCTTTTGAATGGGCCATATCTCTAGGCTGGGACTGTGAACCGTTAACACATAAAGGAATTGTGCCCTCAACATGACGGGTGCGATCATACCAGCACTAATGCACCGGATCCCATAAGAACTCCGAAGTTAAGCGTGCTTGGGCGAGAGTAGTACTAGGATGGGTGACCCCCTGGGAAGTCCTCGTGTTGCACTCCCCTTTTCAATTTTTTTTGCTCCGGTTAGGGTTGCCAAGATACTTTACCCACCACATTTCTATTATCGAATCCCACGGCACCTTGGGCAAGACAACTTCTCTTCACGTGGAGGCTGGGCCCGCAAACCGGTGCCCATAACTTTTGATCCGTAAGGAGTGACGAGGCGCACAGCATACCGTGGGGAGGCTGTCTGAGAGCTCTACGAGGGGGGCAGCTAGCTAGCTCGCTGTTCCCTTTTCAGAGCTCAAAATTGAACGTTTTCATCAGGTTCGGCCCACTTTTCTTTGTTTTCTGTGTTTTTCCGCCCCGGCTCGTCCGTCGTGAGCTATTAAAAGGGTGACAACGTTACTTGCGGCCCATTATAGGACCCTACAATGCGTCGATATCACGTCTTGCGAGGATGCTGCGTTGTTGAAGCTGATGGGTTGTCGTTAAGCCCATTGGGCCTTTTGAATGGGCCATATCTCTAGGCTGGGACTGTGAACCGTTAACACATAAAGGAATTGTGCCCTCAACATGACGGGTGCGACCATACCAGCACTAATGCACCGGATCCCATCAGAACTCCAAAGTTAAGCGTGCTTGGGCTAGAGTAGTACTAGGATGGGTGACCCCTGGGAAGTCCTCGTGTTGCACCCCCCTTTTCAATTTTTTTTGCTCCAGTTAGGGTTGCCAAGATACTTTACCCACCACATTTCTATTATCGAATCCCACGGCACCTTGGGCAAGACAACTTCTCTTCACGTGGAGGCTGGGCCCGCAAACCGAGGGCGTAGGGCTTGTGACCAGGTCTCCGTCGCTTCGGTGCCCATAACTTTTAATCCGTAAGGAGTTACGAGGTGCACAGCATACCGTTGGAAAGCTCTCTGAGAGCTCTACGATGGGGGCAGCAAGCTAGCTTGCTGTACCCTTTTTGGATCTCAAAATCAAACATTTTCATCAGTTTCGGGCCACTTTTCTTCTTTTGCTCAGTTTTTCCTTCCGGGATCGTCCGTCATGAGCTGTTAAAAGGACGACAACCTTACTCGCGGCACATTAGAGGACCCTACAATGCGTCGATATCACGTCTTCCGAGGTTGCTGCGTTGTTGAAGCGGATGGGTTGTCGTTAAACCCATTGGGCCTTTTGAATGGGCCATATCTCTAGGCTGGGACTTTGAACCGTTAACACATAAAGGAATTTTGCCCTCAACATGACGGGTGCGATCATACCAACACTAATGCACCGGATCCCATCAGAACTCCGAAGTTAAGCGTGCTTGGGCGAGAGTAGTACTAGGATGGGGGACCCCGTGGGAAGTTCTCGTGTTGCACCCCACTTTTCAATTTTTTTTGCTCCGGTTAGCGTTGCCAAGATACTTTACCCACCACATTTCTATTATCGAATCCCACGGCACCTTGGGCAAGACAACTTCTCTTCACGTGGAGGCTGGGCCCGCAAACCGAGGGCGTAGGGCTTGTGACCAGGTCTCCGTCGCTCCGGTGCCCATAACTTTTGATCCGTAAGGAGTTACGAGGCGCACAGCATACCGTTGGAAAGCTCTCTGAGAGCTCTACGACGGTGGCAGCTAGCTAGCTTGCTGTACCCTTTTCGGAGCTCAAAATCGAACGTTTTAATCAGTTTTGGGCCACTTTTCTTCTTTTGCTCTGTTTTTCCATCCCGGATCGTACGTCGTGAGCTGTTAAAAGGACGACAACCTTACTCGCGGCACATTAGAGGACCCTACAATGCGTCGATATCACGTCTTGCAAAGATGCTGCGTTGTTGAAGCGGATGGGTTGTCGTTAAGCCCATTGGGCCGTTTGCATGGGCCATATCTCTAGGCTGGGACTGTGAACCGTTAACACATATAGGAATTGTGCCCTCAACATGACGGGTGCGATCATACCAGCACTAATGCACCGGATCCCATCAGAACTCCGATGTTAAGAGTGCTTGGGCGAGAGTAGTACTAGGATGGGTGACCCCCTGGGAAGTCCTCGTGTTGCACCACCATTTTCAATTTTTTTTGCTCTGGTTAGGGTTGCCATGATACTTTACCCACCACATTTCTATTATCGAATCCCACGGCACCTTGGGCAAGACAACTTCTCTTCACGTGGAGGCTAGGCCCGCAAACCGAGGGCGTAGAGCTTGTGACCAAGTCTCCGTCGCTCCGGTGCCCATAACTTTTGATCCGTAAGGAGTTACGAGGCGCACAGCATACCGTTGGAAAGCTCTTTGAGAGCTGTACGACGGGGGCAGCAAGCTTGCCTACAATGCCCTTTTCGGAGCTCAAAATCGAACATTTTAATCAGTTTCGGGCCACTTTTCTTCTTTTGCTCTGTTTTTCCGTCCCGGATCATACGTCGTGAGCTGTTAAAAGGACGACAACCTTACTCGCGGCACATTAGAGGACCCTACAATGCGTCGATATCACGTCTTGCGAGGATGCTGCGTTGTTGAAGCGGATGGGTTGTCGTTAAGCCCATTGGGCCTTTTGAATGGGCCATATATCTAGGCTGGGACTGTGAACCGTTAACACATAAAGGAATTGTGCCCTCAACATGACGGGTGCGATCGTACCAGCACTAATGCACCGGATCCCATCAGAACTCCGAAGTTAAGCGTGCTTGGGCGAGAGTAGTACTAGGATGGGTGATCCGCTGGGAAGTTCTCGTGTTGCACCCCGCTTTTCAATTTTTTTTGCTCCGGTTAGGGTTGCCAAGATACTTTACCCACCACATTTCTATTATCGAATCACACGGCACCTTGGGCAAGACAACTTCTCTTCACGGGGAGGCTGGGCCCGCAAACCGAGGGCGTAGGGCTTATGAATAGGTCTCCGTCGCTCCGGTGCCCATAACTTTTGATCCGTAAGGAGTTACGAGGCGCACAGCATACCGTTGGAAAGCTATCTGAGAGCTATACGACGGGGGCAGCTAGCTAGCTCGCTATGCCCTTTTTGGAGCTCAAAATCGAACGTTTTCATCAGTTTCGGGCCACTTTTCTTCTTTTGCTCTGTTTTTCCGTCCCGGATCGTACGTCGTGAGCTGTTAAAATGACGACAACCTTACTCGCGGCACATTAGAGGACCCTACAATGCGTCGATATCACGTCTTGCGACGATGCTGCGTTGTTGAAGCGGATGGGTTGTCGTTAAGCCCATTGGGCCGTTTGAATGGGCCATATCTCTATGCTGGGACTGTGAACCGTTAACACATAAAGGAATTATGCCCTCAACATGACGGGTGCGATCATACCAGCACTAATGCACCGGATCCCATCAGAACTCCGATGTTAAGCGTGCTAGGGCGAGAGTAGTACTAGGATGGGTGAGCCCCTGGGAAGTCCTTGTGTCGCACCCCCTTTTTCAATTTTTTTTCCTCCGGTTAGGGCTGCCAAGATACTTTACCCACCACATTTCTATTATCGAATCCCACGGCACCTTGGGCAAGACAACTTCTATTCACTGGAGGCTGGGCCCGCAAACCGAGGGCGTAGGGCTTCTGACCAGGTCTCCGACGCTCCGGTGCCGATAACTTTTGATCCGTAAGGAGTTACGAGGTGCACAGCATACCGTTGGAAAGCACTCTGAGAGCTCTACGACGGGGGCAGCTAGCTAGCTTGCTGTACCCTTTTCGGGGCTCAAAATTGAACGTTTTCATCAGTTTCGGGCCACATTTCTTCTTTTGCTCTGTTTTTCCGTCCCGGATCGTACGTCGTGAGCTGTTAAAGGGACGACAACCTTACTCGCGGCACATTAGAGGACCCTTCAATGCGTCAATATCACGTCTTGCGAGGATGCTGCGTTGTTGAAGCAGATGGGTTGTCGTTAAGCCCTTTGGGCCGTTTGAATGGGCCATATCTCTAGGCTGGGACTGTGAACCGTTAACACATAAAGGAATTGTGCCCTCAACATGACGGGTGCGATCATACCAGCACTAATGCACCGGATCCCATCAGACCTCCGAAGTTAAGCGTGCTTGGGCGAGAGTAGTTCTAGGATGGGTGAACCCCTGGGAAGTCCTCGTGTTGCACCCCCCTTTTCAATTTTTTTTGCTCCGGTTAGGGTTGCCAAGATACTTTACCCACCACATTTCTATTATCGAATCCCACGGCACCTTGGGCAAGACAACTTCTATTCATGTGGAGGCTGGGCCCGCAAACCGAGCGCGTAGGACTTGTGACCAGGTCTCCGACGCTCCTGTGCCTATAACTTTTGATCCGTAAGGAGTTACGAGGCGCACAGCATACCGTTGGAAAGCACTCTGAGAGCTCTACGACGGGGGCAGCTAGCTAGCTTGCTATACCCTTTTCGGAGCTCAAAATTGAACGTTTTCATCAGTTTCGGGCCACATTTCTTCTTTTGCTCTGTTTTTCCGTCCCGGATCGTACGTCGTGAGATGTTAAAAGGACGACAACCTTACTCCCGCCACATTAGAGGACCCTTCAATGCGTCGATATCACGTCTTGCGAGGATGCTGCGTTGTTGAAGCGGATGGGTTATCGTTAAGCCCATTGGGCCGTTTGAATGGGCCATATATCTAGGCTGCGACTGTGCACCGTTAACACATAAAGGAATTGTGCCCTCAACATGACGGGTGCGATCATACCAGCACTAATGCACCGGATCCCATCAGAACTCCGAAGTTAAGCGTGCTTGGGCGAGAGTAGTACTAGGATGGGTGACCCCCTGGGAAGTCCTCGTGTTGCACCCCCCTTTTCAATTTTTTTTGCTCCGGTTAGGGTTGCCAAGATACTTTACGCACCACATTTCTATTATCGAATCCCACTGCACCTTGAGCAAGACAACTTCTCTTCACGTGGAGGCTGGGCCCGCAAACCGAGGGCGTAGGACTTGTGACATGGTCTCCGTCACTCCGGTGCCCATAACTTTTGATCCGTAAGGAGTTACGAGGCGCACAGCATACCGTTGGAAAGCTCTTTGAGAGCTCTACAACGGGGGCAGCTAGCTAGCTTGCTATGCCCTTTTCGGAGCTCAAAATCGAACGTTTTCATCAGTTTCGGGCCACTTTTCTTCTTTTGCTCTATTTTTTCGTCCCGGATCGTACGTCGTGAGCTATTAAAAGGACGACAACCTTACTCGCGGCACATTAGAGGACCTTACAATGCGTCGATATCACGTCTTGCGAGGATGCTGCGTTGTTGAAGCGGATGGGTTGTCGTTAAGCCCATTGGGCCGTTTGAATGGGCCATATCTCTAGGCTGGGACTGTGAACCGTTAACACATAAAGGAATTGTGCCCTCAACATGACGGGTGCGATCATACCAGCACTAATGCACCGGATCCCATCAGAACTCCGAAGTTAAGCGTGCTAGGGCGAGAGTAGTACTAGGATGGGTGACCCCCTGGGAAGTCCTCGTGTTGCACCCCCCTTTTCAATTTTTTTTGCTCCGGTTAGGGTTGCCAAGATACTTTACCCACCACATTTCTATTATCGAATCCCACGGCACCTTGGGCAAGACAACTTCTCTTCACGTGGAGGCTGGGCCGGCAAACCGAGGGCGTAGCGCTTGTGACCAGGTCTCCGTCGCTCCGGTGCCCATAACTTTTGATCCGTAAGGAGTTACGAGGCGCACAGCATACCGTTGGAAAGCTCTCTGAGAGCTCTACGACGGGGGCAGTTAGCTAGCTCGCTGTGCCCTTTTCAGATCTCAAAATCGAACGTTTTCATCAGTTTTAGGCCACTTTTCTTCTTTTGCTCTGTTTTTCCGTCCCGGATCGTACGTCGTAAGCTGTTAAAAGGATGACAACCTTACTCGCGGCACATTAGAGGACCCTACAATGCGTCGATATCACGTCTTGCGAGGATGCTGCGTTGTTGAAGCGGATGGGTTGTCGTTAAGCCCATTGGGCCTTTTGAATGGGCCATATCTCTAGGCTGGGACTGTGAACCGTTAACACATAAAGGAATTGTGCCCTCAACATGACGGGTGCGATCATACCAGCACTAATGCACCGGATCCCATCAGAACTCCGAAGTTAAGCGTGCTTGGGCGAGAGTAGTACTAGGATGGGTGACCCCCTGGGAAGTCCTCGTGTTGCACCCCCCTTTTCTATTTTTTTTGCTCCAGTTAGGGTTGCCAAGATACTTTACCCACCACATTTCTATTATCGAATCCCACGGCACCTTGGGCAAGACAACTTCTCTTCACGTGGAGGCTGGGCCCGCAAACCGAGGGCGTAGGGCTTGTGACCAGGTCTCCGTCGCTCCGGTGCCCATAACTTTTGATCCGTAAGGAGTTACGAGGCGCACAGCATACCGTTGGAAAGCTCTCTGAGAGCTATACGACGGGGGCAGCTAGCTAGCTCGCTATGCCCTTTTCGGAGCTCAAAATCGAACGTTTTCATCAGTTTCGGGCCACATTTCTTCTTTTGCTCTGTTTTTCCGTCCCGGATCGTACGTCGTGAGCTGTTAAAAGGACGACAACCTTACTCGCGGCACATTAGAGGACCCTACAATGCGTCGATATCACGTCTTGCGAGGATGATGCGTTGTTGAAGCGGATGGGTTGTCGTTAAGCCCATTGGGTCTTTTGAATGGGCCATATCTCTAGGCTGGGACTGTGAACTATTAACACATAAAGGAATTGTGCCCTCAACTTGACGGGTGCGATTATACCAGCACTAATGCACCGGATCCCATCAGAACTCTGAAGTTAAAAGTGCATGGGCGAGAGTAGTACTAGGATGGGTGACCCCCTAGGAAGTCCTCGTGTTGCACCCCCCTTTTCAATTTTTTTTGCTACGGTTAGGGTTGCCAAGATACTTTACCCACCACATTTCTATTATCGAATCCCACGGCACCTTGGGCAGGACAACTTCTCTTCACGTGGAGGCTGGGCCCGCAAACCGAGGGCGTAGGGCTTGTGACCAGGTCTCCGTCGCTCCGGTGCCAATAACTTTTGATCCATAAGGGGTTACGAGGCGCACGGCATACCGTTGGAAAGCACTCTGAAAGCTCTACGACGGGGGCAGCAAGCTAGCATGCTGTGCCCTTTTCAGAGCTCAAAATCCAACGTTTTCTTCAGTTTCGGGCTACTTTTCTTCTTTTGCTCTGTTTTTCCGTCCCAGATCGTACGTTGTGAGCTGTTAAAAGGACGACAACCTTACTCGCGGCCCATTAGAGGACCCTACAATGCGTCGATATCACGTCTTGCGAGGATGCTGCGTTGTTGAAGCGGATGGGTTGTCGTTAAGCCCATTGGGCCTTTTGAATGGGCCATATCTGTAGGCTGGGACTGTGAGCTGTTAACACATAAAGGAATTGGGCCCTCAACATGACGGATGCGATCATACCAGTACTAATGCACCGGATCCCATCAGAATTCCGAAGTTAATCGTGCTTGGGCGAGAGTAGTACTAGGATGGGTGACCCCCTGGGAAGTCCTCGTGTTGCACCCCCCTTTTCAATTTTTTTTGCTCTGGTTAGGGTTGCCAAGATACTTTACCCACCACATTTCTATTATCGAATCCCACGGCACCTTGGGCAAGACAACTTCTTTTCACGTGGAGGCTGGGCCCGCAAACCGAGGGCGTAGGGCTTGTGACCAGGTCTCCGTCGCTCCGGTGCCCATAACTTTTGATCTGTAAGGAGTTACGAGGTGCACAGCATACCGTTGGAAAGCTCTCTGAGAGCTCTACGACGGGGGCAGCTAGCTAGCTCGCTGTTCCCTTTTCGGAGCTCAAAATCGAACGTTTTCATCAGTTTCGGGCCACTTTTCTTCTTTTGCTCTGTTTTTCCGTCCCGGATCGTACGTCGTGAGCTGTTAAAAGGACGACAACCTTACTCGCGGCACATTAGAGGACCCTACAATGCGTCGATATCACGTCTTGCGAGGATGCTGCGTTGTTGAAGCGGATGGGTTGTCATTAAGCCCATTGGGCCTTTTGAATGGGCCATATCTCTAGGCTGGGACTGTGAACCGTTAACACATAAAGGAATTGTGCCCTCAACATGACGGGTGCAATCATACCAGCACTAATGCACCGGATCCCATCAGAACACCGAAGTTAAGCGTGCTTGGGCGAGAGTAGTACTAGGATGGGTGACCCCCTGGGAAGTCCTCGTGTTGCACCCCCCTTTTCAATTTTTTTTGCTCCGGTTAGGGTTGCCAAGATACTTTACCCACCACATTTCTATTATCGAATCCCACGACACCTTGGGCAAGACAACTTCTCTTCACGTGGAGGCTGGGCCCGCAAACCGAGGGCATAGGGCTTGTGACCAGGTCTCCGTCGCTCCGGTGCCCATATCTTTTGATCCGTAAGAAGTTACGAGGCGCACAGCATACCGTTGGAAAGCTCTCTGAGAGCTCTACGATGGGGGCAGCAAACCAGCCCGCTGTGCCCTTTTCGGAGCTCAAAATCGAACGATTTCATCAGTTTCGGGCCACTTTTCTTCTTTTACTCTGTTTTTCCGTCCCGGATCGTACGTCGTGAGCTGTTAAGAGGACGACAACCTTACTCGCGGCACATTAGAGGACCCTACAATGCGTCGATATCACGTCTTGAGAGGATGCTGCGTTGTTGAAGCGGATGGGTTGTCGTTAAGCCCATTGGGCCGTTTGAATGGGCCATATCTCTAGGCTGAGACTGTGAACCGTTAACACATAAAGGAATTGTGCCCTCAACATGACGGGTGCGATCATACCAGCACTAATGCACCGGATCCCATCAGAACTCTGAAGTTAAGCGTGCTTGGGCGAGAGTAGTACTAGGATGGGTGACCCCCTGGGAAGTCCTCGTGTTGCACCCCCCTTTTCAATTTTTTTTGCTCCGGTTAGGGTTGCCAAGATAATTTACCCACCATATTTCTATTATCGAATCCCACGGAACCTTGGGCAAGACAACTTCTCTTCACGTGGAGGCTGGGCCCGAAAACCGAGGGCGTAGGGCTTGTGACCAGGTCTCCGTCGCTCCGGTGCCCATAACTTTTAATCCGTAAGGAGTTACGAGGCGCACAGCATACCGTTGGAAAGCTCTCTGAGAGCTCTACGACGGTGGCAGCTAGCTAGCTCGCTGTACCCTTTTCGGAGCTCAAAATCGAACGTTTTCATCAGTTTCGGACCACTTTTCTTCATTTGCTCTGTTTTTTCGTCCTGGATCGTACGTCGTGAGCTGTTAAAAGGACGACAACCTTACTCGCGGCACATTAGAGGACCCTACAATGCGTCGATATCACGTCTTGTGAGGATTCTGCTATATTGAAGCGGATGGGTTGTCGTTAAGCCCATTGGGCCTTTTGAATGGGTCATATCTCTAGGCTGGGACTGTGAACCGTTAACACATAAAGGAATTATGCCCTCAACATGACGGGTGCGATCATACCAGCACTAATGCACCGGATCCCATCAGAACTCCGAAGTTAAGCGTGCTTGGGCGAGAGTAGTTCTAGGATGGGTGAACCCCTGGGAAGTCCTCGTGTTGCACCCCCCTTTTCAATTTTTTTTGCTCCGGTTAGGGTTGCCAAGATACTTTGCCTACCATATTTCTATTATCGAATCCCACGGAACCTTGGGCAAGACAACTTCTATTCACGTGGAGGCTGGGCCCGCAAACCGAGGGCGTAGGGCTTGTGACCAGGTCTCCGACGCTCCGGTGCCTATAACTTTTGATCCGTAAGGAGTTACGAGGCGCACAGCATACCGTTGGAAAGCAGTCTGAGAGCTCTACGACGGGGGCAGCTATCTAGCTCGCTGTACCCTTTTCGGAGCTCAAAATTGAACGTTTTCTTCAGTTTCGGGCCACATTTCTTCTTTTGCTCTGTTTTTCCGTCCCGGATCGTACGTCGTGAGCTGTTAAAAGGACGACAACCTTACTCGCGGAACATTAGAGGACCCTTCAATGCGTCGATATCACGTCTTGCGAGGATGCTGCGTTGTTGAAGCAGATGGGTTGTCGTTAAGCCCTTTGGGCCGTTTGAATGGGCCATATCTCTAGGCTGGGACTGTGAACCGTTAACACATAAAGGAATTGTGCCCTCAACATGACGGGTGCGATCATACCAGCACTAATGCACCGGATCCCATCAGAACTCCGAAGTTAAGCGTGCTTGGGCGAGAGTAGTTCTAGGATGGGTGAACCCCTGGGAAGTCCTCGTGTTGCACCCCCCTTTTCAATTTTTTTTGCTCCGGTTAGGGTTGCCAAGATACTTTACCCACCACATTTCTATTATCGAATCCCACGGCACCTTGGGCAAGACAACTTCTCTTCACGTGGAGGCTGGGCTCGCAAACCGAGGGCGTAACGCTTGTGACCAGGCCTCCGTCGCTCCGGTGCCCATAACTTTTGATCCGTAAGGAGTTACGAGGCGCACAGCATACCGTTGGAAAGCTCTCTGAGAGCTCTACGACGGGGGCAGCTAGCTTGCTCGCTATGCCCTTTTCGGAGCTCAAAATCGAACGTTTTCATCAGTTTTGGGCCACTTTTCTTCTTTTGCTCTGTTTTTCCATCCCGGATCGTACGTCGTGAGCTGTTAAAAGGATGACAACCTTACTCGCGGCACATTAGAGGACCCTACAATGCGTCGATATCACGTCTTGCGAGGATGCTGCGTTGTTGAAGCGGATGGGTTGTCGTTAAGCCCATTGGGCCTTTTGAATGGGCCATATCTCTAGGCTGGGACTGTGAACCGTTAACACATAAAGGAATTGTGCCCTCAACATGACGGGTGCGATCATACCAGCACTAATGCACCGGATCCCATCAGAACTCCGAAGTTAAGCGTGCTTGGGCGAGAGTAGTACTAGGATGGGTGTCCCCCTGGGAAGTCCTCGTGTTGCACCCCCCTTTTCAATTTTTTTTGCTCCAGTTAGGGTTGCCAAGATACTTTACCCACCACATTTCTATTATCGAATCCCACGGCACATTGGGCAAGACAACTTCTCTTCACGTGGAGGCTGGGCCCGCAAACCGAGGGCGTAGGGCTTGTGACCAGGTCTCCGTCGCTCCGGTGCCCATAACTTTTGATCCGTAAGGAGTTACGAGGCGCACAGCATACCGTTGGAAAGCTCTCTGAGAGCTATACGACGGGGGCAGCTAGCTAGCTCGCTGTGTCCTTTTCGGAGCTCAAAATCGAACGTTTTCATCAATTTCGGGCCACTTTTCTGCTTTTGCTCTGTTTTTCCGTCCCGGATCGTACGTCGTGAGCTGTTAAAATGACGACAACCTTACTCGCCGCACATTAAAGGACCCTACAATGCGTCGATATCACGTCTTGCGACGATGCTGCGTTGTTGAAGCGGATGGGTTGTCGTTAAGCCCATTGGGCCGTTTGAATGGGCCATATCTCTAGGCTGCGACTGTGCACCGTTAACACATAAAGGAATTGTGCCCTCAACATGACGGGTGCGATCATACCAGCACTAATGCACCGGATCCCATCAGAACTCCGAAGTTAAGCGTGCTTGGGCGAGAGTAGTACTAGGATGGGTGACCCCCTGGGAAGTCCTCGTGTTGCACCCCCCTTTTCAATTTTTTTTGCTCCGGTTACTTTTGCCAAGATACTTTACCCACCACATTTCTATTATCGAATCCCACGGCACCTTGTGCAAGACAACTTCTCTTCACGTGGAGGCTGGGCCCGCAAACCGGTGCCCATAACTTTTGATCCGTAAGGAGTTACGAGGCGCACATCATACCGTTGGAAAGCTCTCTGAGAGCTCTACGATGGGGCAGCAAGCCAGCTGCCTGTGCCCTTTTCGGAGCTCAAAATCGAACGTTTTCATCAGTTTCGGGCCACGTTTCTACTTTTACTCTGTTTTTGGGTCCCGGATCGTACGTCGTGAGCTGTGAAAAGGACGAAAACCTTACTCGCGGCACATTAGTGGACCCTACAATGCGTCGATATCACGTCTTGCGAGGATGCTGCGTTGTTGAAGCGGATGGGTTGTCGTTAAGCCCATTGGGCCTTTTCAATGGGCCATATCTCTAGGCTGGGACTGTGAACCGTTAACACATAAATGAATTGTGCCCTCAACATGACGGGTGTGATCATACCAGGACTAATGCACCGGATCACATCAGAACTCCGAAGTTAAGCGTGCTTGAGCGAGAGTAGTATTAGAATGGGTAACCCCCTTGGAAGTCCTCGTGTTGCACCCCCATTTTCAATTTTTTTTGCTCCGGTTAGGGTTGCCAAGATACTTTATCCACCATATTTCTATTATCGAATCCCACAGAACCTTGGGCAAGACAACTTCTCTTCACGTGGAGGCTGGGCCCGCAAATCGAGGGCGTAGGGCTTGTGACCAGGTCTCCGTAGCTCCGGTGCCCATAACTTTTGATCCGTAAGGAGTTACGAGGCGCACAACATACCGATGGAAAGCTCTCTGAGAGCTCTACGACGGGGGCAGCTAGCTAGCATGCTATAACCTTTTCAGAGCTCAAAATTGAACGTTTTCATCAGTTTCGGGCCACTTTTCTTCTTTTGCTATGTTTTTCTGTCCCGGATCGTACGTCGTGAGCTGTTAAAAGGACGACAACCTTACTCGCGGCACATTAGAGGACCCTACAATGCGTCGATATCACGTCTTGTGAGGATGCTGCGTTGTTGAAGCGGATGGGTTGTCCTTAAGCCCATTGGGCCGTTTGAATGGGCCATATCTCTAGGCTGGGACTGTGAACCGTTAACACATAAAGGAATTGTGCCCTCAACATGACGGGTGCGATCATACCAGCACTAATGCACCGGATCCCATCAGAACTCCGAAGTAAAGCGTGCTTGGGCGAGAGTAGTACTAGGATGGGTGACCCCCTGGGAAGTCCTCGTGTTGCACCCCCCTTTTCAATTTTTTTTGCTCCGGTTAGGGGTGCCAATATACTTTACCCACCATATTTCTATTATCGAATCCCACGGAACCTTGGGCAAGACAACTTCTCTTCACGTGGAGGCTGGGCCCGCAAACCGAGGGCGTAGGGCTTGTGACCAGGTCTCCGTCGCTCCGGTGCCCATAACTTTTGAACCGTAAGGAGTTACGAGGCGCACAGCATACCGTTGGAAAGCTCTCTGAGAACTCTACGACAGGGGCAGCTAGCTAGCTTGCTGTACCATTTTCGGAGCTCAAAATCGAACGTTTTCATCAGTTTCGGGCCACTTTTCTTCTTTTGCTCTGTTTTTCCGTCCCGGATCGTACGTCGTGAGCTGTTAAAAGGACGACAACCTTACTCGCGGCACATTAGAGGACCCTACAATGCGTCGATATCACGTCTTGCGAGGATGCTGCGTTGTTGAAGCGGATGGGTTGTCGTTAAGCCCATTGGGCCGTTTGAATGGGCCATATCTCTAGGCTGGGACTGTGAACCGTTAACACATATAGGAATTATGCCCTCAACATGACGGGTGCGATCATACCAGAACTAATGCACCGGATCCCATCAGAACTCCGAAGTTAAGCGTGCTTGGGCGAGAGTAGTACTAGGATGGGTGACCCCCTGGGAAGTCCTCGTGTTGCACCCCCCTTTTCAATTTTTTTTGCTCCGGTTAGGGTTGCCAAGATACTTTACCCACCACATTTCTATTATCGAATCCCACAGCACCTTGGGCAAGACAACTTCTCTTCACGTGGAGGCTGGGCCCGCAAACCGAGGGCGTAGGGCTTGTGACCAGGTCTCCGTCGCTCCGGTGCCCATAACTTTTGATCCGTAAGGAGTTACGTGGCGCACAGCATACCGTTGGAAAGCTCTCTGAGAGCTCTACGACGGGGGCAGCTAGCTAGCTTGCTATGCCCTTTTCGGAGCTCAAAATCGAACGTTTTCATCAGTTTCGGGCCACTTTTCTTCTTTTGCTCTGTTTTTCCGTCCCGAATCGTACGTCGTGAGCTGTTAAAAGAACGACAACCTTACTCGCGGCACATTAGAGGACCCTACAATGCGTCGATATCACGTCTTGCGAGGATGCTGCGTTGTTGAAGCGGATGGGTTGTCGTTAAGCCCATTGGGCCTTTTGAATGGGCCATATCTCTAGGCTGGGACTGTGAACTGTTAACACATAAAGGAATTGTGCCCTCAACATGACGGGTACGATCATACCAGCACTAATGCACCGGATCCCATCAGAACTCCGAAGTTAAGCGTGCTTGGGCGAGAGTAGTAGTAGGATGGGTGACCCCCTGGGAAGTCCTCGTGTTGCACCCCCCTTTTCAATTTTTTTTGCTCCGGTTAGGGTTGCCAAGATACTTTACCCACCACATTTCTATTATCGAATCCCACGGCACCTTGGGCAAGACAACTTCTCTTCACGTGGAGGCTGCGCCCGCAAACCGAGGGCGTAGGGCTTGTGACCAGGTCTCCGTCGCTCCGGTGCCCATAACTTTTGATCCGTAAGGAGTTACGAGGCGCACAGCATACCGTTGGAAAGCTCTCTGAGAGCTCTACGACGGGGGCAGCTAGCTAGCTCGTTGTGCCCTTTTCTGAGCTCAAAATCGAATGTTTTCATCAGTTTTGGGCCATTTTTCTTCTTTTGCTCTGTTTTTCCGTCCCGGATCGTACGTCGTGAGCTGTTAAAAGGACGACAACCTTACTCGCGGCACATTAGAGGACCCTACAATGCGTCGATATCACGTCTTGCGAGGATGCTGCGTTGTTGAAGCGGATGGGTTGTCGTTAAGCCCATTGGGCCTTTTGAATGGGCAATATCTCTAGGCTGGGACTGTGAACCGTTAACACATAAAGGAATTGTGCCCTCAACATGACGGGTGCGATCATACCAGCACTAATGCACCGGATCCCATCAGAACTCCGAAGTTAAGCTTGCTTGGACGAGAGTAGTACTAGGATGGGTGACCCCTTGGGAACTCCTCGTGTTGCACCCCCTTTTCAATTTTTTTTGCTCCGGTTAGGGTTGCCAAGATACTTTACCCACCACATTTCTATTATCGAATCCCACGGCACCTTGGGCAAGACAACTTCAATTCACGTGGAGGCTGGGCCCGCAAACCGAGGGCGTAGGGCTTGTGACCAGGTCTCCGTCGCTCCGGTGCCCATTACTTTTGATCCGTAAGGAGTTACGCGGCGAACAGCATGCCGTTGGAAAGCTCCCCGAGAGCTCTACGACGGGGGCAGCTAGTTAGCAGGCTATGCCCTTTTCGGAGCTCAAAATTGAACGATTTCATCAGTTTCGGGCCACTTTTCTTCTTTTGCTCTGTTTTTCCCTCCCGGATCGTACGTCGTGAGCTGTTAAAAGGACGACCACCATACTCGCGGAACATTAGAGGACCCTACAATGCGTCGATATCACGTCTTGCGAGGATGCTGCGTTGTTGAAGCTTATGGGTTGTCGTTAAGCCCATTGGGTCTTTTGAATGGGCCATATCTCTAGGCTGGGACTGTGAACCGTTAACACATAAAGGAATTGTGCCCTCAACATGACGGGTGCGATCATACCAGCACTAATGCACCGGATCCCATCAGAACTCCGAAGTTAAGCGTGCTTGGGCGAGAGTAGTACTAGGATGGGTGACCCCCTGGGAAGTCCTCGTGTTGCACCCCCCTTTTCAATTTTTTTTGCTCCGGTTAGCGTTGCCAAGATACTTTACCCACCACATTTCTATTATCGAATCCCACGGCACCTTGGGCAAGACAACTTCTATTCACGTGGAGGCTTGGCCCGCAAACCGAGGGCGTAGGGCATGTAACCAGGTCTCCGTCGCTCCGGTGCCCATAACTTTTGATCCGTAAGGAGTTACGAGGCGCAAAGCATACCGTTGGAAAGCTCTCTGAGAGATCTACGACGGGGGCAGATAGCTAGCTCGCTATGCCCTTTTTGGAGCTCAAAATCGAACGTTTTCATCAATTTCGGGCGACTTTTCTTCTTTTGCTCTGTTTTTCCGTCCCAGATCGTACGTCGTGAGCTGGTAAAAGGACGACAACCCTGCTCGCGGCACATTAGAGGACCCTACAATGCGTCGATATCACGTCTTGCGAGGATGCTGCGTTGTTGAAGCGGATGGGTTGTCGTTAAGCCCATTGGGCCTTTTGAATGGGCCATATCTCTAGGCTGGGACTGTGAACCGTTAACACATAAAGGAATTGTGCCCTCAACATGACGGTTACGATCATACCAGCACTAATGCACCGGATCCCATCAGAACTCCGAAGTTAAGCGTGCTTGGGAGAGAGTAGTAATAGGATGGGTGACCCCCTGGGAAGTCCTCGTGTTGCACCCCCCTTTTCAATTTTTTTTGCTCCGGTTAGGGTTGCCAAGATACTTTACCCACCACATTTCTATTATCGAATCCCACGGCACCTTGGGCAAGACAACTTCTCTTCACGTGGAGACTGGGCCCGCAAACCGAGGGCGTAGGGCTTGTGACCAGGTCTCCGTCGCTCCGGTGCCCATAACTTTTGATCCGTAAGGAGTTACGAGGCGCACAACATACCGTTGGAAAGCTCTCTGAGAGCTCTACGACGGGGGCAGCTAGCTAGCTCGTTGTGCCCTTTTCGGAGCTCAAAATCGAACGTTTTCATCAGTTTCGGGCCACTTTTCTTCTTTTGCTCTGTTTTTCCGTCCCGGATCGTATGTCGTAAGCTGTTAAAAGGACGACAACCTTACTCGCGGCACATTAGAGGACCCTACAATGCGTCGATATCACGTCTTGCGAGGATGCTGCGTTGTTGAAGCGGATTGGTTGTCGTTAAGCCCATTGGGCCTTTTGAATGGGCCATATCTCTAGGCTGGGACTGTGAACTGTTAACACATAAAGGAATTGTGCCCTCAACATGACGGGTGCGATCATACCAGCACTAATGCACCGGATCCCATCAGAACTCCGAAGTTAAGCGTGCTTGGGCGAGAGTAGTACTAGGATGGGTGACCCCCTGGGAAGTCCTCGTGTTGCACCCCCCTTTTCAATTTTTTTTGCTCCGGTTAGGGTTTCCAAGATACTTTACCCACCACATTTCTATTATCGAATCCCACGGCACCTTGGGCAAGACAACTTCTCTTCACGTGGAGGCTGGTCCCGCAAACCGAGGGCGTAAGGCATGTGACCAGGTCTCCGTCGCTCCGGTGCCCATAACTTTTGATCCGTAAGGAGTTATGAGGCGCACAACATACCGTTGGAAAGCTCTCTGAGAGCTCTACGGCGGGGGTAGCTAGCTAGCTCTTTGTGCCCTTTTCGGAGCTCAAAATCGAACGTTTTCATCAGTTTCGGCCCACTTTTCTTCTTTTGCTCTATTTTTCCGTCCCGGATCGTACGTCGTGAGCTGTTAAAAGGACGACAACCTTACTCGCGGCACATTAGAGGACCCTACAATGCGTCGATATCACGTCTTGCGAGTATGCTGCGTTGTTGAAGCGGATGGGTTGTCGTTAAACCCATTGGGCCTTTTGAATGGGCCATATCTAAAGGCTGGGACTGTGAACCGTTAACACATAAAGGAACTGTGCCCACAACATGACGAGTGCGATCATACCAGCACTAATGCACCCGATCCCATCAGAACTACGAAGTTAAGCATGCTTGGGGGAGAGTAGTACTAGGATGGGTGACCCCCTGGGAAGTCCTCGTGTTGCACCCCCCTTTTCAATTTTTTTTGCTCCGGTTAGGGTTGCCAAGATACTTTACCCACCACATTTCTATTATCGAATCCCACGGCACCTTGGGCAAGACAACTTCTAATCACGTGGAGGCTGGACCCGCAAACCGAGGGCGTAGGGCATGTGACCAGGTCTCCGTCGCTCCAGTGCCCATAACTTTTGATCCGTAAGGAGTTACGAGGCGCACAGCATACCGTTGGAAAGCTCTCTGAGAGCTCTAGGACGGGTGCAGCTATCTAGCACGCTTTACCCTTTTTGGAGCCCAAAATTGAATGTTTTCATCAGTTTTGGGCCACTTTTCTTCTTTTGCTCTATTTTTCCATCCCGGATAGTGCGTCGTGAGCTGTTAAAAGGACGACAACCTTATTCGCGGGACATTAGAGGGCCCTAAAATGCGTCGATATCACGTCTTGCGAGGATGCTACGTTGTTGAAGCGGATGGGTTGTCGTTAAGCCCATTGTGCCTTTTGAATGGGCCATCTCTCTAGGCTAGGACTGTGAACTGTTAACACATAAAGGAATTGTGCCCTCAACATGACGGGTACGATCATACCAGCACTAATACCCCGGATCCCATCAGAACTCCGAAGTTTATCGTGCTTGGGCGAGAGTAGTACTAGGATGGGTGACCCCCTGGGAAGTCCTCTTGTTGCACCCCCCTTTTCAATTTTTTTTCTTCCAGTTAGGGTTGCCAAGATACTTTATCCACCACATTTCTATTATCGAATCCCACGGCACCTTGGGCAAGACAACTTCTCTTCACGTGGAGGCTGGACCCGCAAACCGAGGGCGTAGGGCTTGTGACCAGGTCTCCGTCGCTCCGGTGCCCATAACTTTTGATCCGTAAGGAGTTACGAGGCGCACAACATACCGTTGGAAAGCTCTCTGAGAGCTCTACGATGGGGGCAGCTAGCTAGCTCGCTGAGCACTTTTCGGAGCTCGAAATCGATCGTTTTCATCAATTTCGGGCCACTTTTCCTCTTTTGCTCTGTTTTTCCATCCCGGATCGTACGTCGTGAGCTGTTAAAAGGACGACAACCTTACTCGCGGCACATTAGAGGACCCTAAAATGCGTCGATATCACGTCTTGCGGGGATGCTGCTTTGTTGAAGCGGATGGGTTGTCGTTAAGCCCATTGGGCCTTTTGAATGGGTCATATCTAAAGGCTGGGACTGTGACCCGTTAACACATAAAGGAATTGTGCCCTCAACATGACGGGTGCGATCATACCAGCACTAATGCACCGGATCCCATCAGAACTCCGAAGTTAAGCGTGCTTGGGCGAGAGTAGTACTAGGATGGGTGACCCCCTGGGAAGTCCTCGTGTTGCACCCCCCTTTTCAATTTTTTTTGCTCCGGTTAGGGTTGCCAAAATATTTTACCCACCACATTTCTATTATCGAATCCCACGGCACCTTGGGCAAGACAACTTTTATTCACGTGGAGGCTGGGCCCGCAAACCAAGGGCGTAGGGCTTGTGACCAGGTCTCCGTCGCTCCGGTGCCCATAACTTTTGATCCGTAAGGAGTTACGAGGCGAACAACATACCGTTGGAAAGCTCTCTGAGAGCTCTATGACGGGGGTAGCTAGCGAGCTCGCTTTGCCCTTTTCGGAGCTCAAAATCGAACGTTTTCATCAGTTTCGGGCCACTTTTCTTCTTTTGCTCTATTTTTCCGTCCCGGATCGTACGTCGTGAGCTGTTAAAAGGACGACAACCTTACTCGCGGCATATTAGAGGACCCTACAATGCATTGATATCACGTCTTGCGAGGATGTTGCGTTGTTGAAGCGGATGGGTAGTCGTTAAGCCCATTGGGCCTTTTGAATGGGCCATATATCTAGGCTGGGACTATGAACTGTTAACACATAAAGGAATTGTGCCCTCAACATGACGGGTGCGATCATACCAGCACTAATGCACCGGATCCCATCAGAACTCCGAAGTTAAGCGTGCTTGGGCGAGAGTAGTACTAGGATGGGTGACCCCCTGGGAAGTCCTCGTGTTGCACCCCCCTTTTCAATTTTTTTTGCTCCGGTTAGGGTTGCCAAGATACTTTACCCACCACATTTATATTATCGAATCCCACGGCACCTTGGGCAAGACAACTTCCCTTCACGTGGAGGCTGGGCCAGCAAACCGAGGGCGTAGGGCTTGTGACCAGGTCTCCGTCGCTCCGGTGCCCATAACTTTTGATCCGTAAGAAGTTACGAGGCGCACAGCATACCGTTGGAAACCTCTCTTAGAGTTCTACCATGGGGGCATCTAGCTAGCTCGCTGTGCGCTTTTCGGAGCTCAAAATCGAACGATTTAATCAGTTTCGGGCCACTTTTCTTCTTTTGCTCTGTTTTTTCGTCCCGGATCGTACGTCGTAAGCTGTTTAAAGGACGACAACCTTACTCGCGGCACATTAGAGGACCCTACAATGCGTCGATATCACGTCTTGCGAGGATGCTGCGTTGTTGAAGCGGATGGGTTGTCGTTAAACCCATTGGGCCTTTTGAATGGGCTATATCTCAAGGCTGGGACGGTGAACCGTTAACACATAAAGGAATTGTGCCCTCAACATGACGGGTGCGATCATACCAGCACTAATGCACCGGATCCAATTAGAACTCCGAAGTTAAGCGTGCTTGGGCGAGAGTAGTACTAGGATGGGTGACCCCCTGGGAAGTCCTCGTGTTGCACCCCCCTTTTCAATTTTTTTTGCTCCGGTTAGGGTTGCCAAGATACTTTACCCACCACATTTCTATTATCGAATCCCACGGCACCTTGGGAAAGACAACTTCTCTTCACGTGGAGGCTGGGCCCGCAAACCGAGGGCGTAGGGCTTGTGACCAGATCTCCGTCGCTCCGGTGCCCATAAATTTTGATCCGTAAGGAGTTACGAGGCGCACAGCATACCGTTGGAAAGATCTCTGAGAGCTCTACGATGGGGGCAGCTAGCCAGAGTGCTGTGCCCTTTTCGGAGCTCAAAATCGAACGTTTTCATCAGTTTCTGGCCACTTTTCTTCTTTTGCTCTGTTTTTCCGTCCCGGGTCGTACGGCGTGAGCTGTTAAAAGGACGGCAACATTACTCGCGGCACATTAGAGGACCCTACAATGCGTTGATATCACGTCTTGCGAGGATACTGTGTTGTTAAAGCGGATGGGTTATCGTAAAGCCCATTGGGCCTTTTGTATGGGACGTCTCTCGTGGCTGGAACTGTGAACCGTTAACACATAAGGGATTTGTGCCCTCAACATGACGGGTGCCATCATACCACTACTAATCCACCGTATCCCATCAGAACTCCAAAGTTAAGCGTGTTTCGGCGATAGTAATACTAGGATGGATGACCCCCTAGGAAGTCCTCGTGTTGCACCCCACTTTTCAATTTTTTTTGCCCTGGTTAGGCTTGCCAAGATGCTTTATCCACAACATTTCTATTACCAAATCCTACGACACCTTGGGCAAGACAACTTCGCTTCACGTAGTGGCTAGGCCCGCAAACAGAGGGCGTAGGGCTTGTGACCAGGTCTCCGTCGCTCCGGTGCCCATAACTTTTGATACGTAAGGAGTTACGAGGCTCACAGCATACCGTTGGAAAGCTCTCAGAGAGCTTTACGAGGAGGGCAGCAAGCGAGCTTGCTTTGCCCTTTTTGGAGCTCAAAATCGAACGTTTTCATCAGTTTCGGGCCACTTTTCTTCTTTTGCTCTGTTTTTCTGTCCCGGATCGTACGTCGTGAGCTGTTAAAAGGACGACAACCTTACTCGCGGCACATTAGAGGACCCTACAATGCGTCGATATCACGTCTTGCGAGGATGCTACGTTGTTGAAGCGGATGGGTTGTCGTTAGGCCCATTGGGCCTTTTGAATGGACCATATCTCAAGGCTGGGACTGTGAACCGTTAACACATAAAGGAATTGTGCCCTCAACATGACGGGTGCGATCATACCAGCACTAATGCACCGGATCCCATCAGAACTCCGAAGTTAAGCGTGCTTAGGCGAGAGTAGTACTAGGATGGGTGACCCCCTGGGAAGTCCTCGTGTTGCACCCCCCTTTTCAATTTTTTTTGCTCCGGTTAGGGTTGCCAAGATACTTTAGCCACCACATTTCTATTATCGAATCCCACGGCACCTTGGGCAAGACAACTTCTCTTCACGTGGAGGCTGGGCCCGCAAACCGAGGGCGTAGGGCTTGTGACCAGGTCTCCGTCGCTCCGGTGCCCGTAACTTTTGATCTGTAAGGAGTTACTAGGCGCACAGCATACCGTTGGAAAGCTCTCTGAGAGCTCTACGACAGGGGCAGCTAGCTAGCACGCTGTACCCTTTCCGGAGCTCAAAATCGAACGTTTTCATCAGTTTCGGGCCACTTTTCTTCGTTTGCTCTGTTTTTCTGTCCCGGATCATACGTCGTGAGCTGTTAAAATGACGACAACCTTACTCGCGGCACATTGGAGGACCCTACAATGCGTCGATATCACGTCTTGCGAGGATGCTGCGTTGTTGAAGCGGATGGGTTGTCGTTAAGCCCATTGGGCCTTTTGAATGGGCCATATCTCTAGGCTAGGACTGTGAACCGTTAACACATAAAGGAATTGTGCCCTCAACATGACGGGTGCGATCATACCAGCACTAATTCACCAGATCCCATCAGAACTCCGAAGTTAAGCGTGCTTGGGCGAGAGTAGTACTAGGATGGGTGAACCCCTGGGAAGTCCTCGTGTTCCACCCCCCTTTTCAATTTTTTTTGCTCCGGTTAGGGTTGCCAAGATACTTTACCCACCACATTTCTATTATCGAATCCCACGGCACCTTGGGCAAGACAACTTCTCTTCACGTGGAGGCTGGGCCCGCAAACTGAGGGTGTAGGGCTTGTGACCAGGTCTCCGTCGCTCCGGTGCCCATAACTTTTGATCCGTAAGGAGTTACGAGGCGCACAGCATACCGTCAGAAAGCTCTCTGAGAGCTCTACGATGGGGGCAGCTATCTAGCTCGCTGTACCCTTTTCGGAGCTCAAAATCGAACATTTTCATCAGTTTCTGGCCACTTTTCTTCTTTTGCTCTGTTTTTCATTCCCGAATCGTACGTCGTGAGCTATTAAAAGGATGACAACCTTACTCGCGGCACATTAGAGGACCTTACAATGCGTCGATATCACGTCTTACGAGGATACTGCGTTGTTGAAGCGGATGGGTTATCGTTAAGCCCATTGGGCCTTTTGAATGGGCCATATCCCTAGGCTGGGACTGTGAACCGTTAACACATAAAGGAATTGTGCCCTCAACATGACGGGTGCGATCATACCAGCACTAATGCACCGGATCCCATCAGAACTCCGAAGTTAAGCGTGCTTGGGCGAGAGTAGTACTAGGATGGGTGACCCCCTGGGAAGTCCTCGTGTTGCACCCCCCTTTTCAATTTTTTTTGCTCCGGTTAGGGTTGCCAAGATACTTTACCCACCACATTTCTATTATCGAATCCCACGGCACCTTGGGCAAGACAACTTCTCTTCACGTGGAGGCTGGGCCCGCAAACCGGTGCCCATAACTTTTGATTCGTAAGGAGTTACGAGGCGCACAGCATACCGTTGGAAAGCTCTCTGAGAGCTCTACGACGGGGGCAGCAAGCTAGCTCGCTGTGCCCTTTTCGGAGCTCAAAATCGAACGTTTTCATCAGTTTCGGGCCACTTTTCTTCCTTTGCTCTGTTTTTCCGTCCCGGATCGTACGTCGTGAGCTGTTAAAAGGATGACAACCTTACTCGTGGCACATTAGAGGAGCCTACAATGCATCGATATCACGTCTTGCAAGGATGCTGCGTTGTTGAAGCAGATAGGTTGTCGTTAAGCCCATTGGGCCTTCTGAAAGGGCCATCTCTCTAGGCTGGGACTATGAACCGTTAACACATAAAGGAATTGTACCCTCAACATGACGGGTGCGATCATACCAGAACTAATGCACCAGATCCTATCAGAACTCCGAAGTTAAGCGTGTTTGGGCGAGAGTAGTACTAGGATGGGTTACCCCCTGGGAAGTCCTCGTGTTGCACCCCCCTTTTCAATTTTTTTTGCTCCTGTTTGGGTTGCCAAGATACTTTATCCACCACATTTCTATTATCTAATACCACGACACCTTGGGCAAGACAACTTCTATTTACGTGGAGTCTGGGCCCGCAAACCGAGGGCGTAGGCCTTGTGACCAGGTCTCCGTCGCTCCGGTGCCCATAACTTTTAATCCGTAAGGAGTTACGAGGCGCACAGCATACCGTTGGAAAGCTCTCTGAGAGCTTTACGACGGGGGCAGCTAGCTGGCTCGCTGTGCCCTTTTCGGAGCTCAAAATCGAACGTTTTCATCAGTTTCGGGCCACTTTTCTTCTTTTGCTTTATTTTTCTGTCCCGGATCGTACGTCGTGAGCTGTTAAAAGGACGACAACCCTACTCGCGGCACATTAGAGGATCCTACAATGCGTCGATATCACGTCTTGCGAGGATGCTGCGTTGTTGAAGAGGATGGGTTGTCGTTAAGCCCATTGGGCCTTTTGAATGGGCCATATCTCTAGGCTGGGACTGTGAACCGTTAACACATAAAGGAATTGTGCCCTCAACATGATGGGTGCGATCATACCAGCACTAATGCACCGGATCCCATCAGAACTCCGAAGTTAAGCGTGCTTGGGCGAGAGTAGTACTAGGATGGGTGACCCCCTGAGAAGTCCTCGTGTTGCACCCCCCTTTTCAATTTTTTTTGCTCCGGTTAGGGTTGCCAAGATACTTTACCCACCACATTTCTATTATCGAATCCCACGGCACCTTGGGCAAGACAAGTTCTCTTCACGTGGAGGCTGGGCCCTTAAACCGAGGGCGTAGGGCTTGTAACCAGGTCTCCGTCGCTCCGGTGCCCGTAACTATTGATCCGTAAGGAGTTACGAGGCGCACAGCAAACCGTTGGAAAGCTCTCTGAGAGCTCTACGACGGGGGCAGCTAGCTAGCTCGCTGTGCCCTTTTTGGAGCTCAAAATCGAACGTTTTCATCAGTTTCGGGCCACTTTTCTTCTTTTGCTCTGTTTTTCCGTTCCGGATCGTACGTCGTGAGCTGTTAAAAGGACGACAACCCTACTCGCGGCACATTAGAGGACCCTACAATGCGTCGATATCAAGTTTTGCGAGGATGCTGCATTGTTGAAGCTGATGGGTTGTCGTTAAGCCATTGGGCCTTTTGAATGGGCCATATCTCTAGGCTGGGACTGTGAACCGTTAACACATAAAGGAATTGTGCCCTCAACATGGCGGGTGCGATCATACCAGCACTAATGCACCGGATCCCATCAGAACTCCGAAGTTAAGCGTGCTTGGGCGAGAGTAGTACTAGGATGGGTGACCCCCTGGGAAGTCCTCGTGTTGCACCCCCCCTTTCAATTTTTTTTGCTCCGGTTAGGGGTGCCAAGATACTTTACCCACCACATTTCTATTATCGAATCCCACGGCACCTTGGGCAAGACAACTTCTCTTCACGTCGAGGCAAGGCCCGCAAACCGAGGGCGTAGGGCTTGTGACCAGGTCTCCGTCGCTCCGGTGCCCATTACTTTTGATCCGTAAGGAGTTACGAGGCGCACAGTATACCGTTGGAAAGCTCTCTGAGAGCTCTACGACGGGGGCAGCTATCTAACTTGCTTTGCCCTTTTCGGAGCTCAAAATCGAACGTTTTCATCAGTTTTGGGCCACTTTTCTTCTTTTGCTCTGTTTTTCCGTCCCGGATCGTACGTCGTGAGCGGTTAAAAGGACGACAACCTTACTCGCGGCACATTAGAGGACCCTACAATGCGTCGATATCACATCTTGCAAGGATGCTGCGTTGTTGAAGCGGATGGGTAGTCGTTAAGCCCATTGGGCCTTTTGAATGGGCCATATCTCAAGGCTGGGACTGTGAACCGTTAACACATCAAGGAATTGTGCCCTCAACATGACGGGTGCGATCGTACCAGCACTAATGCACCGGATCCCATCAGAACTCCGAAGTTAAGCGTGCTTGGGTGAGAGTAGTACTAGGATGGGTGACCCCCTGGGAAGTCCTCGTGTTGCACCCCCTTTTTCAATTTTTTTTGCTCCGGTTAGGGTTGCCAAGATACTTTACCCACCACATTTCTATTATCGAATCCCACGGTACCTTGGGCAAGACAACTTCTCTTCACGTGGAGGTTGGGCCCGCAAACCGGTGCCCATTACTTTTGATCCGTAAGGAGTTACGAGGCGCACAGCATACCGTTGGAAAGCTCTCCGAGAGCTCTACGACGGGGGCAGCTAGCCAGCTCGCTTTGCCCTTTTCGGAGCTCAAAATCAAACGTTTTCATCAGTTTCGGGCCACTTTTCTTCTTTTGCTCTATTTTTCCGTCCCGGATCGTACGTCGTGAGCTGTTAAAAGGACGACAACCCTACTCACGGCACATTAGAGGACCCTACAATTCGTCGATATCACGTCTTGCGAGGATGCTACGTTGTTGAAACTGATGGGTTGTCGTTAAGCCCATTGGGCCTTTTGAATGGGCCATATCTCTAGGCTAGGACTGTGAACCGTTAACACATAAAGGAATTGTGCCCTCAACATGACGGGTGCGATCATACCAGCACTAATGCACCGGATCCCATCAGAACTCCGAAGTTAAGCGTGCTTGGGCGAGAGTAGTACTAGGATGGGTGACCCCCTGGGAAGTCCTCGTGTTGCACCCCCTTTTTCAATTTTTTTTGCTCCGGTTAGGGTTGCCAAGATACTTTACCCAATATATTTCTATTATCGAATCCCACGGCACCTTGGGCAAGACAACTTCACTTCACGTGGAGGCTGGGCCCGCAAACCGAGGGCGTAGGGCTTGTGCCCAGGTCTCCGTCGCTCCGGTGCCCATAACTTTTGATCCGTAAGGAGTTACGAGGTGCACAGCATACCGTTGGAAAGCTCTCTGAGAGCTCTACGACGGGGGTAGCTATCTAGCTCGCTTTGCATTTTTCGGAGCTCAAAATCGAACGTTTTCATCAGTTTCGGGCAACTTTTCTCCTTTTGCTCTGTTTTTCCGTCCCGGATCGTACGTCGTGAGCTGTTAAAAGGACGACAACCTTACTCGCGGCACATTAGAGGACCCTACAATGCGTCGATATCACATCTTGCGAGGATGCTGCGTTGTTGAAGCGGATGGGTAGTCGTTAAGCCCATTGGGCCTTTTGAATGGGCCATATCTCAAGGCTGGGACTGTGAACCGTTAACACATAAAGGAATTGTGCCCTCAACATGACGGGTGCGATCATACCAGTGCTAATGCAACGGATCTCATTAGACCCTCGAAGTTAACCGTGCTTGGGCGAGAGTAGTAGTAGGATGGGTGACCCCATGCCAAGTCCTTGTGTTGCCCCCCCCTTTTCAATTTTTTTTGCTCCGGTTAGGGTTGCCAAGATACTTTACCCACCACATTTCTATTATCGAATCCCACGGTACCTTGGGCAAGACAACTTCTCTTCACGTGGAGGCTGGGCCCGCAAACCGGTGCCCATTACTTTTGATCCGTAAGGAGTTACGAGGCGCACAACATACCGTTGGAAAGCTCTCTGAGAGCTCTACGACGGGGGTAGCAAGCTAGATCGCTATGCCCTTATCGGAGCTCAAAATCGAACGTTTTCATAAGTTTCGGACCACTTTTCTTCTTTTGCTCTGTTTTTCTGTCCCGGATCGTACGTCGTGAGCTGTTAAAAGGACGACAACCTTACTCGCGGCACATTAGAGGACCCTACAATGCGTCGATATCACGTCTTGCGAGGATGCTGCGTTGTTGAAGCGGATGGGTTGTCGTTAAGCCCATTGGGCCTTTTGAATGGGCCATATCTCTAGGCTGGGACTGTGAACCGTTGACACATAAAGGAATTGTGCCCTCAACATGACGGGTGCGATCATACCAGCACTAATGCACCGGATCCCATCAGAACTCCGAAGTTAAGCGTGCTTGGGCGAGAGTAGTACTAGGATGGGTGACTCCCTGGGAAGTCCTCGTGTTGCACCCCCCTTTTCAATTTTTTTTGCTCCGGTTAGGGTTGCCAAGATACTTTACCCACCACATTTCTATTATCGAATCCCAAGGCACCTTGGGCAAGACAAGTTCTCTTCACGTGGAGGCTGGGCCCTTAAACCGAGGGCGTAGGGCTTGTGACCAGGTCTCCGTCGCTCCGGTGCCCATAACTTTTGATCCGTTAGGAGTTACGAGGCGCACAACATACCGTTGGAAAGCTCTCTGAGAGCTCTACGACGGGGGCAGCTATCTAGTTTGATTTGCCCTTTTCGTAGCTCAAAATCGAACGTTTTCATCAGTTTTGGGGCACTTTTCTTCTTTTGCTCTGTTTTTCCGTCCCGGATCGTACGTCGTGAGCTGTTAAAAGGAAGACAACCTTACTCGCGGCACATTAGAGGACCCTACAATGCGTCGATATCACGTCTTGCGAGGATGCTGCGTTGTTGAAGCGGATGGGTTGTCGTTAAGCCCATTGGGCCTTTTGAATGGGCCATATCTCACGGCTGGGACTGTGAACCGTAAACACATTAAGGAATTGTGCCCTCAACATGACGGGTGCGATCATACCAGCACTAATGCACCGGATCCCATCAGAACTCCGAAGTTAAGCGTGCTTGGGCGAGAGTAGTACTAGGATGGGTGACCCCCTGGGTACTCCTCGTGTTGCACCCCCCTTTTCAATTTTTTTTGCTCCGGTTAGGGTTGCCAAGATACTTTACCCACCACATTTCTATTATCGAATCCCACGGTACCTTGGGCAAGACAACTTCTCTTCACGTGGAGGCTGGGCCCGCAAACCGGTGCCCATTACTTTTGATCTGTAAGGAGTTACGAGGCGCACAACATACCGTTGGAAAGCGCTCTGAGAGCTCTAAGACGGGGGCAGCTAGCCAGCTCGCTTTGCCCTTTTCGGAGCTCAAAATCGAACGTTTTCATCAGTTTCGGGCCACTTTTCTTCTTTTGCTCTGTTTTTCCGTCCTGGATCGTACGTCGTGAGCTGTTAAAAGGACGACAACCCTACTCACGGCACATTAGAGGACCCTACAATGCGTCGATATCACGTCTTGTGAGGATGCTGCGTTGTTGAAACTGATGGGTTGTCGTTAAGCCCAGTGGGCCTTTTGAATGGGCCATATCTCTAGGCTGGGACTGTGAACCGTTAACACATAAAGGAATTGTGCCCTCAACATGACGGGTGCGATCATACCAGCACTAATGCACCGGATCCCATCAGAACTCCGAAGTTAAGCGTGCTTGGGTGAGAGTAGTACTAGGATGGGTGACCCCCTGGGAAGTCCTCGTGTTGCACCCCCTTTTTCAATTTTTTTTGCTCCGGTTAGGGTTGCCAAGATACTTTACCCACCATATTTCTATTATCGAATCCCACGGCACCTTGGGCAAGACAACTTCTCTTCACGTGGAGGCTGGGCCCGCAAACCGGTGCCCATAACTTTTGATCCGTAAGGTGCTACGAGGCGCACAACATACCGTTTGAAAGCTCTATGAGAGCTCTACGACGGGGGCAGCTAGCTAGCTCGCTTTACCCTTTTCGGAGCTCAAAATCGAACGTTTTCATCAGTTTCGGGCCACTTTTCTTCTTATGATCTGTTTGTCCGTCCCGGATCGTACGTCGTGAGCTGTTAAAAGGACGACAACCTTACTCGCGGCACATTAGAGGACCCTACAATGAGTCGATATCACGTCTTGCGAGGATGCTGCGTTGTTGAAGCGGATGGGTTGTCGTTAAGCACATTGGGCCTTTTGAATGGGCCATATCTCAAGGCTGGGACTGTGAACCGTTAACACATAAAGGAATTGTGCCCTCAACATGACGGGTGCGTTCATACCAGCACTAATGCACCGGATCGCATCAGAACTCCGAAGTTAAGCGTGCTTCGGCGAGAGTAGTACTAGGATGGGTGACCCCCTGGGTAGTCCTCGTGTTGCACCACCCTTTTCAATTTTTTTTGCTCCAGTTACGGTTTCCAAGATACTTTACCCACCACATTTCTATTATCGAATCCCACGGCACCTTGGGCAAGACAACTTCTCTTCACGAGGAGGCTGGGCCCGCAAACCGGTGCCCATTACTTTTGATCCGTAAGGAGTTACGAGGCGCACAGCATACCGTTGGAAAGCTCTCTGAGAGCTCTACAACGGGGGCATCGAGCTTGCTTGCTATGCCCTTTTCGGAGCTCAAAATCGAACGTTTTCATCAGTTTCGGGCCAGTTTTCTTCTTTTGCTCTGTTTTTCCGTCCCGGATCGTACGTCGTGAGCTGTTAAAAGGATGACAACCTTACTCGCGGCACATTAGAGGACCCTACAATGCGTCGATATCACGTCTTGCGAGGATGCTGCGTTGTTGAAGCGGATGGGTTGTCGTTAAGCCCATTGGGCCTTTTGAATGGGCCATATCTCTAGGCTGGGACTGTGAACCGTTAACACATAAAGGAATTGTGCCCTCAACATGACGGGTGCGATCATACCAGCACTAATGCACCAGATCCCATCAGCACTCCGAAGTTAAGCGTGCTTGGGCGAGAGTAGTACTAGGATGGGTGACCCCCTGGGAAGTCCTCGTGTTGCACCCCCATTTTCAATTTTTTTTGCTCCGGTTAGGGTTGCCAAGATACTTTACCCACCACATTTCTATTATCGAATCCCACGGCACCTTGGGCAAGACAACTTCTCTTCACATGGAGGCTGGGCCCGCAAACCGAGGGCGTAGGGCTTGTGACCACGTCTCCGTCGCTCCGGTGCCCATAACTTTTGTTCCGTAAGGAGTTACGAGGCGCACAGCATACCGTTGGAAAGCTCTCTGAGAGCTCTACGATGGGGGCAGCTAGCTAGCTCACTGTGCCCTTTTTGGAGCTCAAAATTTAACGTTTTCATCAGTTTCGGACCACATTTCTTCTTTTGCTCTATTTTTCCGTCCCGGATCGTACGTCGTGAGCTGTTAAAAGGACGACAACCTTACTCGCGGCACATTAGAGGACCCTACAATGCGTCGATATCACGTCTTGCGAGAATGCTGCGTTGTTGAAGCTGATGGGTTGTCGTTAAGCCCATTGGGCCTTTTGAATGGGCCATATCTCTAGGCTGGGACTGTGAACTGTTAACACATAAAGGAATTGTGCCCTCAACATGACGGGTGCGATCATACCAGCACTAATGCACCGGATCCCATTAGAACTCCGAAGTTAAGCGTGCTTGGGCGAGAGTAGTACTAGGATGGGTGACCCCCTGGGAAGTCCTCGTGTTGCACCCCCCTTTTCAATTTTTTTTGCTCCGGTTAGGGTTGCCAAGATACTTTACCCACCACATTTCTATTATCGAATCCCACGGCACCTTGGGCAAGACAACTTCTCTTCACGTGGAGGCTGGGCCCGCAAACCGAGGGCGTAGGGCTTGTGACCAGGTCTCTGTCGCTCCGGTGCCCATAACTTTTGATCCGTAAGGAGTTACGAGGCGCACAGCATACCGTTGGAAAGCTCTCTGAGAGCTCTACGACGGGGGCAGCTAGCTAGCTCGCTGTGCCCTTTTCGGAGCTCAAAATCGAACATTTTCATCAATTTCGGGCCAATTTTCTTCTTTTGCTTTGTTTTTTCGTCCGCGATGGTATGTCGTGAGCTGTTAAAAGGACGACAACCCTGCTCGCGGCACATTAGAGGACCCTACAATGCGTCGATATCACGTCTTGCGAGGATGCTGCGTTGTTGAAGCGGATGGGTTGTCGTTAAGCCCATTGGGCCTTTTGAATGGGCCATATATCAAGGCTGGGACTGTGAACCGTTAACACATAAAGGAATTGTGCCCTCAACATGACGGGTGCGATCATACCAGCACTAATGCACCGGATCCCATCAGAACTCCGAAGTTAAGCGTGCTTGGGCGAGAGTAGTACTAGGATGGGTGACCCCCTGGGAAGTCCTCGTGTTGCACCCCCCTTTTCAATTTTTTTTTGCTCCGGTTAGGGTTGCCAAGATACTTTACCCACCACATTTCTATTATCGAATCCCACGGCACCTTGGGCAAGACTACTTCTCTTCACGTGGAGGCTGGGCCCGCAAACCGAGGGCGTAGGGCTTGTGACCAGGTCTCCGTCGCTCCGGTGCCCATAACTTTTGATCCGTAAGGAGTTACGAGGCGCACAGCATACCGTTGGAAAGCTCTCTGAGTGCTCTACGACGGGGGCAGCTAGCTAGCTCGCTGTGCCCTTTTCGGAGCTCAAAATCGAACGTTTTCATCAATTTCGAGCGACTTTTCTTCTTTTGCTATGTTTTTTCGTCCCGGATCGTACGTCGTGAGCTGTTAAAAGGACGACAACCCTGCTCGCGGCACATTAGAGGACCCTACAATGCGTCGATATCACGTCTTGCGAGGATGCTGCGTTGTTGAAGCGGATGGGTTGTCGTTAAGCCCATTGGGCCTTTTGAATGGGCCATATATCAAGGCTGGGACTATGAACCGTTAACACATAAAGGAATTGTGCCCTCAACATGACGGGTGCGATCATACCAGCACTAATGCACCGGATCCCATCAGAACTCCGAAGTTAAGCGTGCTTGGGCGAGAGTAGTACTAGGATGGGTGACCCCCTGGGAAGTCCTCGTGTTGCACCCCCCTTTTCAATTTTTTTTGCTCCGGTTAGGGTTGCCAAGATACTTTACCCACCACATTTCTATTATCGAATCCCACGGCACCTTGGGCAAGACTACTTCTATTCACGTGGAGGCTGGGCCCGCAAACCGAGGGCGTAGGGCTTGTGACCAGGTCTCCGTCGCTCCGCTGCCCATAACTTTTGATTCGTAAGGAGTTAAGAGGCGCACAGCATACACATTTGGAAAGCTCTCTGAGAGCTCTACGGCGGGGGCAGCTAGTTAGCTTGTTGTGCCCTTTTCGGAGCTCAAAATCGATCGTTTTCATCAGTTTTGGGCCACTTTTCTTCTTTTGCTCTGTTTTTCCGTCCCGGATCGTACGTCGTGAGCTGTTAAAAGGATGACAACCCTACTCGCGGCTCATTAGAGGACCCTACAATGCGTCGATATCACGTCTTGCGAGGATGCTGCGTTGTTGAAGCGGATGGGTTGTCGTTAAGGCCATTGGGCCTTTTGAATGGGCCATATCTCTAGGCTGGGACTGTGAACCGTTAACACATAAAGGAATTTTGCCCTCAACATGACGGGTGCGATCATTCCAGCACTAATGCATCGGATCCCATCAGAACTCCGAAGTTAAGCGTGCTTGGGCGAGAGTAGTACTAGGATGGGTGACCCCCTGGGAAGTCCTCGTGTTGCACCCCCTTTTTCAATTTTTTTTGCTCCGGTTAGGGTTGCCAAGATACTTTACCCACCACATTTCTATTATCGAATCCCACGGCACCTTGGGCAAGACAACTTCTCTTCAGGTGGAGGCTGGGCCCGCAAACCGGTGCCCATAACTTTTGATCCGTAAGGAGTTACCAGGCGCAGAGCATACCATTGGAAAGCTCTCTGAGAGCTCTACGACGGCGGCAGCAAGCTAGCTCGCTGTGCCCTTTTCGGAGCTCAAAATCGAACGTTTTCATCAGTTTCGGGCCACTTTTCTTCTTTTCCTCTGTTTTTCCGTCCCGGATCGTACGACGTGAGCTGTTAAAAGGACGACAACCTTACTTGCGGCACATTAAAGGACCCTACAATGCGTCGATATCACATCTTGCGAGGATGCTGCGTTGTTGAAGCGGATGGGTTGTCGTTAAGCCCATTGGGCATTTTGAATGGGCCATCTCTCTAGGCTAGGACTGTGAACCGTTAACACATAAAGAAATTGTGCCCTCAGCATGACGGGTGTGATCATACCCGCACTAATGCACCGGATCCCATCAGAACTCCGAAGTTAAGCGTGCTTGGGCGAGAGTAGTACTAGGATGGGTGACCCCATGGGAAGTCCTCGTGTTGCACCCCCCTTTTCAATTTTTTTTGCTCCGGTTAGGGTTGCCAAGATACTTTACCCACCACATTTCTATTATCGAATCCCACGGCACCTTGGGCAAGACAACTTCTCTTCACGCGGAGGATGGGCTCGCAAATCGGTGCCCATTACTTTTGATCTTTAAGGTGTTACGAGGCGCACAGCATACCGTTGGAAAGTTCTCTGAGAGCTCTACGACGGGGGCAGCAAGCTAGCTCGCTTTGCCCTTTTTGGAGCTCAAAATCGAACATTTTCATCAGTTTCGGGCCACTTTTCTGCTTTTGCTCTGTTTGTCCGTCACGGATCGTACGTCGTGAGCTGTTAAAAGGACGACAACCTTACTCGCGGCACATTAGAGGACCCTACAATGAGTCGATATCACGTCTTGCGAGGATGCTGCGTTGTTGAAGCGGATGGGTTGTCGTTAAGCCCATTGGGCCTTTTGAATGGGCCATATCTCAAGGCTGGGACTGTGAACCGTTAACACATAAAGGAATTGTGCCCTCAACATGACGGGTGCGTTCATACCAGCACTAATGCACCGGATCCCATCAGAACTCCGAAGTTAAGCGTACTTGGGCGAGAGTAGTACCAGGATGGGTGACCCCCTGGGTAGTCCTCGTGTTGCACCACCCTTTTCAATCTTTTTTGCTCCAGTTAGGGTGGCCAAGATACTTTACCCACCATATTTCTATTATCGAATCCCACGGCACCTTGGGCAAGACAACTTCTCTTCACGTGGAGGCTGGGCCCGCAAACCGATGCCCATTACTTTTGATCCGTAAGGAGTTACGAGGCGCACAGCATACCGTTGGAAAGCTCTCAGAGAGCTCTACGACGGGGGCAGCGATCGTGCTTGCTATGCCCTTTTCGGAGCTCAAAATCGAACGTTTTCATCAGTTTCGGGCCACTTTTCTTCTTTTGCTCTATTTTTCCGTCCCGGATCGTACGTCGGGAGCTGGTAACAGGACGACAACCTTACTCGGGGCACATTACAGGACCCTACAATGCGTCGATATCACGTCTTGCGAGGATGCTGCGTTGTTGAAGCGGATGGGTTGTCGTTAAGCCCATTGGGCCTTTTGAATGGGCCATATCTCTAGGCTGGGACTGTGAACCGTTAACACATAAAGGAATTGTGCCCTCAACATGACAGGTGCGATCATACCAGCACTAATGCACCGGATCCCATCAGAACTCCGAAGTTAAGCGTGCTTGGGCGAGAGTAGTACTAGGATGGGTGACCCCCTGGGAAGTCCTCGTGTTGCACCCCCATTTTCAATTTTTTTTGCTCCGGTTAGGGTTGCCAAGATACTTTACCCACCACATTTCTATTATCGAATCCCACGGCACCTTGGGCAAGACAACTTCTCTTCACGGGGAGGCTGGGCCCGCAAACCGAGGGCGTAGGGCTTGTGACTAGGTCTCCGTCGCTCCGGTGCCCATAACTTTTGATCCGTAAGGAGTTACGAGGCGCACAGCATACCGTTGGAAAGCTCTCTGAGAGCTCTACGACGGGGGCAGCAAGCTAGCTTGCTATGCCCTTTTCGGAGCTCAAAATTGAACGTTTTCATCAGTTTTGGGCCACTTTTCTTCTTTTGCTCTGTTTTTCCGTCCCGGATCGTACGTCGTGAGCTGTTAAAAGGACAACAACCTTACTCGTGGCACATTAGAGGACCCTACAATGCGTCGATATCACATCTTGCGAGGATGCTGCGTTGTTGAAGCGGATGGGTTGTCGTTAAGCACATTGGGCCTTTTGAATGGGCCATATCTCTAGGCTGGGACTGTGAACTGTTAACACATAAAGGAATTGTGCCCTCAACATGACGGGTGCGATCATACCAGCACTAATGCACCGGATCCCATTAGAACTCCGAAGTTAAGCGCGCTTGGGCGAGAGTAGTACTAGGATGGGTGACCCCCTGGGAAGTCCTTCTGTTGCACCCCCCGTTTCAATTTTTTTTGTTCCGGTTAGGGTTGCCAAGATACTTTACCCACCACATTTCTATTATCGAATCCCACGGCACCTTGGGCAAGACAACTTCTCTTCACGTGGAGGTTGGGCCCGCAAACCGAGGGCGTAGGGCTTGTGACCAGGTCTCCGTCGCTCCGGTGCCCATAACTTTTGATCCGTAAGGAGTTACGAGGCGCACAGCATACCGTTGTAAAGCTCTCTGAGAGCTCTACGACGGGGGTAGCCAGCTAGCTCGCTGTGCCCTTTTCGAAGCTCAAAATCGAACGTTTTCATCAATTTTGGGCCACTTTTCTCCTTTTTCTCTGTTTTTCCGTCCCGGATCGTACGTCGTGAGCTGTTAAAAGGCCGACAACCTTACTCGCGGCACATTAGAGGACCCTACAATGCGTCAATATCACATCTTGCGAGGATGCTGCGTTGTTGAAGCGGATGGGTTGTCGTTAAGCACATTGGGCCTTTTGAATGGGCCATATCTCTAGGCTGGGACTGTGAACTGTTAACACATAAAGGAATTGTGCCCTCAACATGACGGGTGCGATCATACCAGCACTAATGCACCGGATCCCATCAGAACTCCAAAGTTAAGCGTGCTTGGGCGAGAGTAGTACTAGGATGGGTGACCCCCTGGGAAGTCCTCGTGTTGCACCCCCCTTTTCAATTTTTTTTGCTCCGGTTAGGGTTGCCAAGATACTTACCCACCACATTTCTATTATCGAATCCCACGGCACCTTGGTTAAGACAACTTCTCTTCACGTGGAGGCTGGGCCCGCAAACCGGTGCCCATAACTTTTGATCCGTAAGGAGTTACGAGGCGCATAGCATACCGTTGGAAAGCTCTCTGAGAGCTCTACGACGGGGGCAGCAAGCTAGCTTGCTGTGCCCTTTTCGGAGCTCAAAATAGAACGTTTTAATCAGTTTCGGTCCACTTTTCTTCTTTTGCTCTGTTTTTCGGTCCTGAATCGTACGTCGTGAGCTGTTAAAAGGACGACAACCATACTCGCGGCACAATAGAGGACCCTACAATGCGTCGATATCACGTCTTGCGAGGATGCTGCGTTGTTGAAGCGGATGGGTTGTCGTTAAGCCCATTGGGCCTTTTGAATGGGCCATAACTCTAGGCTGGGACTGTGAACCGTTAACACATAAAGGAATTGTGCCCTCAACATGACGGGTGCGATCATACCAGCACTAATGCATCGGATCCCATCAGAACTCCGAAGTTAAGCGTGCTTGGGCGAGAGTAGTACTAGGATGGGTGACCCCCTAGGAAGTCCTCGTGTTGCACCCCCCTTTTCAATTTTTTTTGCTCCGGTTAGGGTTGCCAAGATACTTTTCCCACCACATTTCTATTATCGAATCCCACGGCACCTTGGGCAAGAGTACTTCTATTCACGTGGAGGCTGGGCCCGCAAACCGAGGGCGTAGGGCTTGTGACCAGGTCTCCGTCGCTCCGGTGCCCATAACTTTTGATCCGTAAGGAGTTACGAGGCGCACAGCATACCGTTGGAAAGCTCTCTGAGAGCTCTACGACGGGGGTAGCTAGCTAGCTCGCTGTGCCCTTTTCGGAGCTCAAAATCGAACGTTTTCATCAGTTTTGGGCCACTTTTCTTCTTTTGCTCTGTTTTTCCGCCTCGGATCGTACGTCGTGAGCTGTTAAAAGGACGACAACCCTACTCGCGGTACATTAGAGGACCCTACAATGCGTCGATATCACGTCTTGCGAGGATGCTGCGTTGTTGAAGCGGATGGGTTGACGTTAAGGCCATTGGGCCTTTTGAATGGGCCATATCTCTAGGCTGGGACTGTGAACCGTTAACACATAAAGGAATTTTGCCCTCAACATGACGGGTGCGATCATTCCAGCACTAATGCACCGGATCCCATCAGAACTCCGAAGTTAAGCGTGCTTGGGCGAGAGTAGTACTAGGGTGGGTGACCCCCTGGGAAGTCCTCGTGTTGCCCCCCCTTTTTCAATTTTTTTTGCTCCGGTTAGGGTTGCCAAGATACTTTACCCACCACATTTCTATTATCGAATCCCACGTCACCTTGGGCAAGACAACTTCTCTTCATGTGGAGGTTGGACCCGCAAACCGGTGCCCATTACTTTTGATCCGTAAGGAGTTACGAGGCGCACAGCATACCGTTGGAAAGCTCTCAGAGAGCTCTACGACGGGGGCAGCGAGCGAGCTTGCTATGCCCTTTTCGGAGCTCAAAATCGAACGTTTTCATCAGTTTCGGGCCACTTTTCTTCTTTTGCTCTATTTTTCCGTCCCGGATCGTACGTCGTGAGCTGTTAAAAGGACGACAACCATACTCGCGGCACATTAGAGGACCCTACAATGCGTCGATATCACGTCTTGCGAGGATGCTGCGTTGTTGAAGCGGATGGGTTGTCGTTAAGCCCATTGGGCCTTTTGAATGGGCCATAACTCTAGGCTGGGACTGTGAACCGTTAACACATAAAGGAATTGTGCCCTCAACATGACGGGTGCGATCATACCAGCACTAATGCACCGGATCCCATCAGAACTCCGAAGTTAAGCGTGCTTGGGCGAGAGTAGTACTAGGATGGGTGACCCCATGCCAAGTCCTTGTGTTGCACCCCCCTTTTCAATTTTTTTTGCTCCGATTAGGGTTGCCAAGATACTTTACCCACCACATTTCTATTATCGAATCCGACGGCACCTTGGGAAAGACAACTTCTCTTCACGTGGAGGCTGGGCCCGCAAACCGGTGCCCATAACTTTTGATCCGTAAGGAGTTACGAGGCGCACAGCATACCGTTGGAAAGCTCTCTGAGAGTTCTACGATGGGGGCAGCAAGCTTGCTTGCTTTGCCCTTTTCGGAGCTCAAAATCGAACGTTTTCATCAGTTTCGGGCCACTTTTCTTCTTTTGCTCTGTTTTTCCGTCCCAGATCGTACGTCGTGAGCTGTTAAAAGGACGACAACCTTACTCGAGGCACATTAGAGGACCCTACAATGCGTCGATATCACGTCTTGCGAGGATGCTGCGTTGTTGAAGCGGATGGGTTGTCGTTAAGCCCATTGGGCCTTTTGAATGGGCCATATCTCTAGGCTGGGACTGTGAACTGTTAACACATAAAGGAATTGTGCCGTTAACATGAGGGGTGCGATCATACCAGCACTAATGCACCGGATCCCATCAGAACTCCGAAGTTAAGCGTGCTTGGGCGAGAGTAGTACTAGGATGGGTGACCCCCTAGGAAGTCCTCGTGTTGCACCCCCCTTTTCAATTTTTTTTGCTCCGGTTAGGGTTGCCAAGATACTTTTCCCACCACATTTCTATTATCGAATCCCACGGCACCTTGGGCAAGAGTACTTCTATTCACGTGGAGGCTGGGCCCGCAAACCGAGGGCGTAGGGCTTGTGACCAGGTCTCCGTCGCTCCGGTGCCCATAACTTTTGATCCGTAAGGAGTTACGAGGCGCACATCATACCGTTGGAAAGCTCTCTGAGAGCTCTACGACGGGGGAAGCTAGCTAGCTCACTGTGCCCTTTTCGGAGCTCAAAATCGAACGTTTTCATCAGTTTTGGGCCGCTTTTCTTCTTTTGCTCTATTTTTCCGTCCCGGATCGTACGTCGTGAGCTGTTAAAAGGACGACAACCCTACTCGCGGCACATTAGAGGACCCTACAATGCGTCGATATCACGTCTTGCGAGGATGCTGCGTTGTTGAAGCGGATGGGTTGTCGTTAAGGCCATTGGGCCTTTTGAATGGGCCATATCTCTAGGCTGGGACTGTGAACCGTTAACACATAAAGGAATTTTGCCCTCAACATGACGGGTGCGATCATTCCAGCACTAATGCATCGGATCCCATCAGAACTCCGAAGTTAAGCGTGTTTGGGCGAGAGTAGTACTAGGATGGGTGACCCCCTGGGAAGTCCTCGTGTTGCACCCCCTTTTTCAATTTTTTTTGCTCCGGTTAGGGTTGCCAAGATACTTTACCCACCACATTTCTATTATCGAATCCCACGGCACCTTGGGCAAGACAACTTCTCTTCAGGTGGAGGCTGGGCCCGCAAACCGGTGCCCATTACTTTTGATCCGTAAGGAGTTACGAGGCGCACAGCATACCGTTGGAAGCTCTCTGAGAGCTCTACGACGGGGGCAGCAAGCTAGCTCGCTGTGCCCTTTTCGGAGCTCAAAATCGAACGTTTTCATCAGTTTCGGGCCACTTTTCTTCTTTTCCTCTGTTTTTTCGTCCCGGATCGTACGACGTGAGCTGTTAAAAGGACGACAACCTTACTTGCTGCACATTAGAGGACCCTACAATGCGTCGATATCACGTCTTGCGAGGATGCTGCGTTGTTGAAGCGAATGGGTTGTCGTTAAGCTCATTGGGCATTTTGAATGGGCCATATCTCTAGGCTAAGACTGTGAACCGTTAACACATAAAGAAATTGTGCCCTCAGCATGACGGGTGCGATCATACCAGCACTAATGCACCGGATCCCATCAGAACTCCGAAGTTAAGCGTGCTTGGGCGAGAGTAGTACTAGGATGGGTGACCCCCTGGGAAGTCCTCGTGTTGCACCCCCCTTTTCAATTTTTTTTGCTCCGGTTAGGGTTGCCAAGATACTTTACCCACCACATTTCTATTATCGAATCCCACGGCACCTTGGGCAAGACAACTTCTCTTCACGTGGAGGATGGGCCCGCAAATCGGTGCCCATAACTTTTGATCCGTAAGGTGTTACGAGGCGCACAGCATACCGTTGGAAAGTTCTCTGAGAGCTCTACGACGGGGGCAGCAAGCTAGCTCGCTTTGCCCTTTTTGGAGCTCAAAATCGAACATTTTCATCAGTTTCGGGCCACTTTTCTGCTTTTGCTCTGTTTGTCCGTCACGGATCGTACGTCGTGAGCTGTTAAAAGGACGACAACCTTACTCGCGGCACATTAGAGGACCCTACAATGAGTCGATATCACGTCTTGCGAGGATGCTGCGTTGTTGAAGCGGATGGGTTGTCGTTAAGCCCATTGGGCCTTTTGAATGGGCCATATCTCAAGGCTGGGACTGTGAACCGTTAACACATAAAGGAATTGTGCCCTCAACATGACGGGTGCGTTCATACCAGCACTAATGCACCGGATCCCATCAGAACTCCGAAGTTAAGCGTACTTGGGCGAGAGTATTACCAGGATGGGTGACCCCCTGGGTAGTCCTCGTGTTGCACCACCCTTTTCAATCTTTTTTGCTCCAGTTAGGGTTGCCAAGATACTTTACCCACCATATTTCTATTATCGAATCCCACGGCACCTTGGGCAAGACAACTTCTCTTCACGTGGAGGCTGGGCCCGCAAACCGGTGCCCATTACTTTTGATCCGTAAGGAGTTACGAGGCGCACAGCATACCGTTGGAAAGCTCTCAGAGAGCTCTACGACGGGGGCAGCGATCGTGCTTCCTATGCCCTTTTCGGAGCTCAAAATCGAACGTTTTCCTCGGTTCCGGGCCTCTTTTCTTCTTTTTCTCAATTTTTCCGTCCCGGATCGTACGTCGTGAGCTGTTAACAGGACGACAACCTTCCTCGCGGCACATTAGAGGACCCTACAATGCGTCGATATCACGTCTTGCGAGGATGCTGCGTTGTTGAAGCGGATGGGTTGTCGTTAAGCCCATTGGGCCTTTTGAATGGGCCATATCTCTAGGCTGGGACTGTGAACCGTTAACACATAAAGGAATTGTGCCCTCAACATGACGGGTGCGATCATACTAGCACTAATGCACCGGATCCCATCAGCACTCCGAAGTTAAGCGTGCTTGGGCGAGAGTAGTACTAGGATGGGTGACCCCCTGGGAAGTCCTCGTGTTGCACCCCCCTTTTCAATTTTTTTTGCTCCGGTTAGGGTTGCCAAGATACTTTACCCACCACATTTCTATTATCGAATCCCACGGCACCTTGGGCAAGACAACTTCTCTTCACGGGGAGGCTGGGCCCGCAAACCGAGGACGTAGGGCTTGTGACTAGGTCTCCGTCGCTCCGGTGCCCATAACTTTTGATCCGTAAGGAGTTACGAGGCGCACAGCATACCGTTGGAAAGCTCTCTGAGAGCTCTACGACGGGGGCAGCAAGCTAGCTTGCTATGCCCTTTTCGGAGCTCAAAATTGAACATTTTCATCAGTTTTGGGCCACTTTTCTTCTTTTGCTCTGTTTTTCCGTCCCGGATCGTACGTCGTGAGCTGTTAAAAGGACGACAACCTTACTCGCGGCACATTAGAGGACCCTACAATGCGTCGATATCACATCTTGCGAGGATGCTGCGTTGTTGAAGCGGATGGGTTGTCGTTAAGCACATTGGAGCTTTTGAATTGGCCATATCTCTAGGCTGGGACTGTGAACTGATAACACATAAAGGAATTGTGCCCTCAACATGACGGGTGCGATCATACCAGCCCTAATGCACCGGATCCCATTAGAACTCCGAAGTTAAGCGTGCTTGGGCGAGAGTAGTACTAGGAAGGGTGACCCCCTGGGAAGTCCTTGTGTTGCACCCCCCTTTTCAATTTTTTTTTTTCCCGGTTAGGGTGGCCAATATACTTTATCCACCATATTTCTATTATCGAATCCCACGGCACGTTGGGCAAGACAACTTCTCTTCACGTGGAGGTTGGGCCCGCAAATCGAGGGCGTAGGGCTTGTGACCAGGTCTCCGTCGCTCCGGTGCCCATAACTTTTGATCCGTAAGGAGTTACGAGGCGCACAGCATACCGTTGGAAAGCTCTCTGAGAGCTCTACGACGGGGGCAGCCAGCTAGCTCGCTGTGCCCTTTTCGGAGCTCAAAATCGAACGTTTTCATCAATTTTGGGCCACTTTTCTCCTTTTTCTCTGTTTTTCCGTCCCGGATCGTACGTCGTGAGCTGTTAAAAGGCCGACAACCTTACTCGCGGCACATTAGAGGACCCTACAATGCGTCAATATCACATCTTGCGAGGATGCTGCGTTGTTAAAGCGAATGGGTTGTCGTTAAGCACATTGGGCCTTTTGAATGAGCCATATCTCTAGGCTGGGACTGTGAACTGTTAACACATAAAGGAGTTGTGCCCTCAACATGACGGGTGCTATCATACCAGCACTAATACACCGGATACCATCAGAACTCCAAAGTTAAGCGTGCTTGGGCGAGAGTAGTACTAGGATGGGTGACCCCTTGGGAAGTCCTCGTGTTGCACCCCCCTTTTCAATTTTTTTTGCTCCGGTTAGGGTTGCCAAGATACTTACCCACCACCTTTCTATTATCGAATCCCACGGCACCTTGGTTAAGACAACTTCTCTTCACGTGGAGGCTGGGCCCGCAAACCGGTGCCCATAACTTTTGATCCGTAAGGAGTTACGAGGCGCATAGCATACCGTTGGAAAGCTCTCTGAGAGCTCTACGACGGGGGCAGCAAGCTAGCTTGCTGTGCCCTTTTCGGAGCTCAAAATAGAACGTTTTAATCAGTTTCGGTCAACTTTTCTTCTTTTGCTCTGTTTTTCCGTCCTGAATCGTATGTCGTGAGCTGTTAAAAGGACGACAAACATACTCGCGGCACATTAGAGGACCCTACAATGCGTCGATATCACGTCTTGCGAGGATGCTGCGTTGTTGAAGCGGATGGGTTGTCGTTAAGCCCATTGGGCCTTTTGAATGGGCCATAACTCTAGGCTGGGACTGTGAGCCATTAACACATAAAGGAATTGTGCCCTCAACATGACAGGTGCGATCATACCAGCACTAAAGCATCGGATCCCATCAGAACTCCGAAGTTAAGCGTGTGCTTGGGCGAGAGTAGTACTAGGATGGGTGACCCCCCGAGAAGTCCTTGTGTTGCACCCCCCTTTTCAATTTTTTTTGCTCCGGTTAGGTTTGCCAAGATACTTTATCCACCACATTTCTATTATCGAATCCCCCGGCACCTTGGGCAAGACAACTTCGCTTCACGTGGTGGCTGGGCCCGCAAACCGGTGCCATAACTTTTGATCCGTAAGGAGTTACGAGGCGCACAGCATACCGTTGGAATGCTCTCTGAGAGCTCTACGATGGGGGCAGCAAGCTTGCTTGCTCTGCCTTTTTCGGAGCTCAAAATCGAACGTTTTCATCAGTTTCTGGCAACTTTTCTTCATTTGCTCTGTTTTTCCGTCCCAGATCGTACGTCGTGAGCTGTTAAAAGGACGACAACCTTACTCGAGGCACATTAGAGGACCCTACAATGCGTCGATATCACGTCTTGCGAGGATGCTGCGTTGTTGAAGCGGATGGGTTGTCGTTAAGGCCATTGGGCCTTTTGAATGGGCCATATCTCTAGGCTGGGACTGTGAACTGTTAACACATAAAGGAATTGTGCCGTCAACATGACGGGTGCGATCATACCAGCACTAATGCACCGGATCCCATTTAAACTCCGAAGTTAAGCGTGCTTGGGCGAGAGTAGTACTAGGATGGTTGACCCCCTGGGAACTCCTCGTGTTGCACCCCCCTTTTCAATTTTTTTTGCTCCGGTTAGGGTTGCCAAGATACTTTACCCACCACATTTCTATTATCGAATCCCACGGCACCTTGGGCAAGACAACTTCTCTTCACGTGGATGCTGGGCCTGCAAACCGAGGGTGTAGGGCTTGTGACCAGGTCTCCGTCGCTCCGGTGCCCATAACTTTTGATCCGTAAGGAGTTACGAGGCGCACAGCATACCGTTGGAAAGCTCTCTGAGAGCTCTACGACGGGGGCAGCCAGCTAGCTCGCTTTGCCCTTTTCAGAGCTCAAAATTGAACGTTTTCATCAGTTTCGGGCCACTTTTCTTCTTTTTCTCTATTTTTCCGTCCCTGATCGTACGTCGTGAGCTGTTAAAAGGACAACAACCTTACTCGTGGCACATTAGAGGACCCTACAATGCGTCGATATCACATCTTGCGAGGATGCTGCGTTGTTGAAGCGGATGGGTTGTCGTTAAGCACATTGGGCCTTTTGAATGGGCCATATCTCTAGGCTGGGACTGTGAACTGTTAACACATAAAGGAATTGTGCCCTCAATATGACGGGTGCTATCATACCAGTACTAATGCACCGGATCCCATTAGAACTCCGATGTTAAGCGTGCTTGGGCGAGAGTAGTACTAGGATGGGTGACCCCCTGGGAAGTCCTTGTGTTGCACCCCCCTTTTCAATTTCTTTTGCTCCGGTTAGCGTTGCCAAGATACTTTACCCACCACATTTCTATTATCGAATCCCACGGCACCTTAGGCAAGACAACTTCTCTTCACGTGGAGGCTGGGCCCGCAAACCGAGGGCGTAGGGCTTGTGACATGGTCTCCGTCCCTCCGGTGCCCATAACTTTTGATCCGTAAGGAGTTACGAGGCGCACAGCATGCCGTTGGAAAGCTCTCTGAGAGCTCTATGACGGGGGCAACTAGCTAGCTCGCCGTGCCCTTTTCGGAGCTCAAAATCGAACATTTTTTTTATCAATTTTGGGCCACTTTTATGCTTTTGCACTGTTTTTCCGTCACGGATTGTACGTCGTGAGCTGTTAAAAGGACGACAATCTTACTCGAGGCACATTAGAGGACCCTACAATGCGTCGATATCACGTCTTACGAGGATGCTGCGTTGTTGAAGCGGATGGGTTGTCGTTAAGCCCATTGGGCCTTTTGAATGGGCCATATCTCTAGGCTGGGACTGTGAACTGTTAACACATAAAGGAATTGTGCCCTCAACATGACGGGTGCGATCATACCAGTACTAATGCACCGGATCCCATTAGAACTCCGAAGTTAAGCGTGCTTGGGCGAGAGTAGTACTAGGATGGTTGACCCCCTGGGAACTCCTCGTGTTGCACCCCCCTTTTCAATTTTTTTTGCTCCGGTTAGGGTTGCCAAGATACTTTACCCACCACATTTCTATTATCGAATCCCACGACACCTTGGGCAAGACAACTTCTCTTCACGTGGAGGCTGGGCCCGCAAACCGAGGGCGTAGGGCTTGTGACCAGGTCTCAGTCGCTCCGGTGCCCATAACTTTTGATCCGTAAGGAGTTACGAGGCGCACAGCATACCGTTGGAAAGCTCTCTGAGAGCTCTACGACGGGCGCAGCTAGCTAGCATGCTGTGCCCTTTTCGGAGCTCAAAATCGAACGTTTTCATCAGTTTCGGGCCACTTTCTTCCTTTCCTCTGTTTTTCCCTCCCGGATCGTACGTCGGGAGCTGTTAAAAGATTGACAACCTAACTCGCGGCACATTAGAGGACCCTCCAAGCGTCGATATCACGTTTTGCGAGGATGCTGCGTTGTTGAAGCGGATGGGTTGTCGTTAAGCACATTGGGCCTTTTGAAAGGGCCATATCTCTAGGCTGGGACTGTGAACTGTTAACACATAAAGGAATTGTGCCCTCAATATGACGGGTGCGATCATACCAGCACTAATGCACCGGATCCCATTAGAACTCCGAAGTTAAGCGTGCTTGGGCGAGAGTAGTACTAGGATGGGTGACCCCCTGGGAAGTCTTCGTGTTGCACCTCACTTTTCAATTTTTTTTGCACCGGTTAGGGTTGCCAAGATACTTTACCCACCACATTTCTATTATCGAATCCCACGGCACCTTGGGCAAGACAACTTCTCTTCACTGGGAGGCTGGGCCCGCAATCCGAGGGCGTAGGGCTTGTGACTAGGTCTCCGTCGCTCCGGTGCCCATAACTTTTGATCCGTAAGGAGTTACGAGGCGCACAGCATACCGTTGGAAAGCACTCTGAGAGCTCTACAACGGGGGCAGCAAGGTAGCTTGCTATGCCTTTTTCGGATCTCAAAATCGAACGTTTTCATCAGTTTCGGGCCACTTTTCTTCTTTTGCTCTGTTTTTCCGTCTCCCGGATCGTACGTCGTGAGCTGTTAAAAGGACGACAACCTTACTCGCGGCACATTAGAGGACCCTACAATGCATCGATATCACGTCTTGTGAAGATGCTGCGTTGTTGAAGCGAATGGGTTGTCGTTTAGCCCATTGGGCCTTTTGAATGGACCATATCTCTAGGCTGGGAATGTGAACTGTCAACACATAATAGATTTGTGCCCTCAACATGACGAGTGTGATCATACCCGCACTAATGCACCGGATCCCATCAAAACTCCGAAGTTAAGCGTGCTTGGGCGAGAGTAGTACTAGGATGGTTGACCCCCTGGGAACTCCTTGTGTTGCAGCCCCCTTTTCAATTTTTTTTTCTCTGGTTAGGGTTGCCAAGATAATTTACCCACCACATTTCTATTATCGAATCCCACGGCACCTTGGGCAAGACAACTTCTCTTCACGTGGAGGCTGGGCCCGCAAACCGAGGGTGTAGGGCTTGTGACCAAGTCTCCGTCGCTCCGGTGCCCATAACTTTTGATCCGTGAGGAGTTACGAGGCGCACAGCATACCGTTGGAAAGCTCTCTGAGAGATCTACTACAGGGGCAGCAAGCAAGCTTGCTCTGCCTTTTTCGGAGCTCAAAATCGAACGTTTTCATCAGTTTTGGCCCACTTTTCTTCTTTTGCTCTGTTTTTCCGTCCCGGATCTAACGTCGTGAGCTGTTAAAAGGACGACAACCTTACTCGCGGCACATTAGAAGACCCTACAATGCGTCGATATCACGTCTTGCGAGGATGCTGCGTTGTTGAAGCGGATGGGTTGTCGTTAAGCCCATTGGGCATTTTGAATGGTCCATATCTCTTGGCTGGGACTGTGAACTGTTAACACATAAAGGAATTGTGCCCTCAACATGACGGGTGCGATCATACCAGCACTAATGCACCGGATCCCATTAGAACTCCGAAGTTAAGCGTGCTTGGGCGAGAGTAGTGCTAGGATGGGTGACCCCCTGGGAAGTCCTCGTGTTGCACCCCCCTTTTCAATTTTTTTTGCTCCGGTTAGGGTTGCCAATATACGTTACCCACCACATTTCTATTATCGAATCCCACGGCACCTTGGGCAAGACAACTTCTCTTCACGTGGAGGCTGGGCCCGCAAACCGAGGGCGTAGGGCTTGTGACCAGGTCTCCGTCGCTCCGGTGCCCATAACTTTTGATCCGTAAGGAGTTACGAGGCGCACAGCATACCGTTGGAAAGCTCTTTGAGAGCTCTATGACGGTGGCAGCAAGCTCGCTTGCTATGCCCTTTCCGGAGCTCAAAATCGAACGTTTTCATCAGTTTCGGGCCACTTTTCTTCATTTGCTCTGTTTTTCCGTCCCGGATCGTACGTCGTGAGCTGTTAAAAGGATGACAAAACTACTTGCGGCACATTAGAGGACCCTACAATGCGTCGATATCACGTCTTGCGAGGATGCTGCGTTGTTGAAGCGGATGGGTTGTCGTTAAGCCCATTGGGCCTTTTGAATGGGCTATATCTCTAGGCTGGGACTGTGAACCGTTAATACATAAAGGAATTGTGCCCACAACATGACGGGTGCGATCATACCAGCACTAATGCACCGGATGCCATTAGAACTCCGAAGTTAAGCGTGCTTGGGCGAGAGTAGTTCTAGGATGGGTGACCCCCTGGGAAGTCCTCGTGTTGCACCCCCCTTTTCAATTTTTTTTGCTCCGGTTAGGGTTGCCAAGATACTTTACCCACCACATTTCTATTATCGAATCCCACGGCACCTTGGGCAAGACAACTTCTCTTCACGTGGAGGCTGGGCCCGCAAACCGGTGCCCATAACTTTTGATCCGTAAGGAGTTACGAGTCGCACAGCATACCGTTGGAAAGATCTCTGAGAGCTCTACGACAGGGGCAGCAAGCTAGCTCGCTATGCCCTTTTCGGAGCTCAAAATCGAACATTTTCATTAGTTTCGGGCCACTTTTCTTCTTTTGCTATGTTTTTCCGTCCCGGATCGTACGTCGTAAGTTGTTAAAAGGACGACAATCTAACTCGCGGGACATTAAAGGGCCCAACAATGCATCGATATCTCGTATTGCGAGGATGCTGTATTGTTGAAGCAGATGGGTTGTCGTTAAGCCCATTGGGCCTTTTGAATGGGCCATATCTCTAGGCTGGGACTGTGAACCGTTAACACATAAAGGAATTGTGCCCTCAACATGACGGGTGCGATCATACCAGCACTAATGCACCGGATCCCATCAGAACTCCGAAGTTAAGCGTGCTTGGACGAGAGTAGTACTAGGATGGGTGACCCCCTGGGAAGTCCTCGTGTTGCACCCCCCTTTTCAATTTTTTTTGCTCCGGTTAGGGTTGCCAAGATACTTTACCCACCACATTTCTATTATCGAATCCCACGGCACCTTGGGCAAGACAACTTCTCTTCACTTGGAGGCTGGGCCCGCAAGCCGGTGCCCATAACTTTTGATCCGTAAGGAGTTACGCGACGCACAGCATACCGTGGGAAAGCTCTCTGAGAGCTCTACGACGGGGGCAGGAAGCTGGCTCGCAGTGCCCTTTTTAGGGCCCAAATCAAACGTTTTCAACAGTTTTGGGCCACTTTTCTTCTTTTGTTCTGTTTTTCTGTCTCGGATCGTACGTCGTGAGCTGCTAAAAGGACGACAACCTTACTCGCGGCACATTAGAGGACCCTACAATGCGTCGATATCACGTCTTGCGAGGATACTGCGTTGTTGAAGCGTATGGGTTGTCGTTAAGCCCATTTGGACTTTTGAATGGGCCATCTCTATAGGCTGGGACTGCGAACCGTTAACACATAATAGATTTGTGCCCTCAATATGACGGGTGCGATCATACCAGCACTAATGCACCGGATCCCATTAGAACTCCGAAGTTAAGCGTGCTTGGGCGAGAGTAGTACTAGGATGGGTGACCCCTTGGGAAGTCCTCGTGTTGCACCCCCCCGTTTCAATTTTTTTTGCTCCGGTTAGGGTTGCCAAGATACTTTACCCACCACATTTCTATTATCGAATCCCACGGCACCTTGGGAAAGACAACTTCTCTTCACGTGGAGGCTGGGCCCGCAAACCGAGGGCGTAGGGCTTGTGACCAGGTCTCCGTCGCTCCAGTGCCCATAACTTTTCATCCGTAAGGAGTTACGAGGCGCACAGCATACCGTTGGAAAGCTCTCTGAGAGCTCTACGACGGGGGCAGCAAGCTAGCTTGCCGTGCCCTTTTCGGAGCTCAAAATCGAACGTTTTCATCAGTTTCAGGCCACTTTTCTTTTTTTGCTCTGTTTTTTCGTCCCGGATCGTACGTCGTGAGCTGTTAAAGGGTCGACAAACTTACTCGCGGCACATTAGAGGACCCTACAATGCGTCGATATCACGTCTTGCGAGGATGCTGCATTGTTGAAGCGGATGGGTTGTTGTTAAGCCCATTGGGCCTTTTGAATGGGCCATATCTCTAGGCTGGGACTGTGAACCGTTAACACATAAAGGAATTGTGCCCTCAACATGACGGGTGCGATCATACCAGCACTAATGCACCGGATCCCATCAGAACTCCGAAGCTAAGCGTGCTTGGGCGAGAGTAGTACTAGGATGGGTGACCCCCTGGGAAGTCCTCGTGTTGCACCCCCCTTTTCAATTTTTTTTGATCCGGTTAGGGTTGCCAAGATACTTTACCCTCCACATTTCTGTTATCGAATCCCACGGCACCTTGGGCAAGACAACTTCTCTTCACGTGGAGGCTGGGCCCGCGAACCGGTGCCCATAACTTTTGATACGTAAGGAGTTACGAGGCGCACAGCATACCGTTGGAAAGCTCTCTGAGAGCTCTACGACGGGGGTAGCAAGCCAGCTTGCTGTGTCCTTTTCGGAGCTCAAAATCGAACGTTTTCATCAGTTTCGGGCCACTTTTCCTCTTTTTCTCTGTTTTTCCGTCCCGGATCATACGTCGTGAGCTGTTAAAAGGACGACAACCTTACTCGCGGCACATTAGAGGACCCTACAATGCGTCGATATCACGTATTGCGAGGATGCTGCGTTGTTGAAGCGGATGGGTTGTCGTTAAGCACATTGGGCCTTTTGAATGGGCCATATCTCTAGGCTGGGACTGTGAACTATTAACACATAAAGGAATTGTGCCCTCAACATGACGGGTGCGATCATACCAGCACTAATGCACCGGATCCCATTAGAACTCCGAAGTGAAGCGTGCTTGGGCGAGAGTAGTACTAGGATGGGTGACCCCCTGGGAAGTCCTTGTGTTGCACCCACCTTTTCAATTTTTTTTGCTCCGGTTAGGGTTGCCAAGATACTTTACCCACCACATTTCTATTATCGAATCCCACGGCACATTGGGCAAGACAACTTCTCTTCACGTGGAGGCTGGGCCCGCAAACCGGTGCCCATAACTTTTGATCCGTAAGGAGTTACGAGGCGCACAGCATACCGTTGGAAAGCTCTCTGAGAGCTCTACGACGGGGGCAGCAAGCGAGCTTGCTGTACCCTTTTCGGAGCTCAAAATCAAACGTTTTCATCAGTTTCGGGCCACTTTTCTTCATTTCCTCTTTTTTTCCGTCCCGGATCGTACGTCGTGAGCTGTTAAAAGGAAGACAACCTTACTTGCGGCACATTATAGGACCCTACAATTCGTCGATATCACGTCTTGCGAGGATGCTGCGTTGTTGAAGCGGATGGGTTGTCGTTAAGCCCATTGGGCCTTTTGAATGGGCCATATCTATAGGCTGGGACTGTGAACCGTTAACACATAAAGGAATTTTGCCCTCAACATGACGGGTGCGATCATACCAGCACTAATGCACCGGATCCCATCAGAACTCCAAAGTTAAGCGTGCTTGGGCGAGAGTAGTACTAGGATGGGTGACCCCATGGGAAGTCCTCGTGTTGCACCCCCGCTTTTCAATTTTTTTTGCACCGGTTAGGGTTGCCAAGATACTTTACCCACCACATTTCTATTATCGAATCCCACGGCACCTTGGGCAAGACAACTTTTCTTCACGGTGAGGCTGGGCCCGCAAACCGAGGGCATAGGGCTTGTGACTAGGTCTCCGTCGCTCCGGTGCCCATAACTTTTGATCCGTAAGGAGTTACGAGGCGCACAACATACCGTTGGAAAGCTCTCTGAGAGCTCTACGAAGGGGGCAACGAGCAAGCTTGCTCTGCCCTTTTCGGAGCTCAAAATCGAACGTTTTCATCAGTTTCGGGCCACTTTTCTTCTTTTGCTCTGTTTTTCCGTCCCAGATCGTACGTCGTGAGCTGTTAAAAGGACGACAACCTTACTCGCGGCACATTAGAGGACCCTACAATGCGTCGATATCACGTCTTGCGAGGATGCTACGTTGTTGAAGCGGATGGGTTGTCGTTAAGCCCATTGGGCCTTTTGAATGGGCCATATCTCTAGGCTGGGACTGTGAACCGTTAACACATAAAGGAATTGTGCCCTCTACATGACGGGTGCGATCATACCAGCACTAATGCATCGGATCCCATCAGAACTCCGAAGTTAAGCGTGCTTGGGCGAGAGTAGTACTAGGATAGGTGACCCCCTGGGAAGTCCAAGTGTTGCACCCCCCTTTTCAATTTTTTTTGCTGCGGTTAGGGTTGCCAAGATACTTTACCCACCACATTTCTATTATCGAATCCCACGGCACCTTGGGAAAGACAATTTCTCTTCACGGGGAGGCTGGGCCCGCAAACCGAGGGCGTAGGGCTTGTGACCAGGTCTCCGTCGCTCCGGTGCCCATAAATTTTGATCCGTAAGGAGTTACGAGGCGCACAGCATACCGTTGGAAAGCTCTCTGAGAGCTCTACGACGGGGGCAGCAAGCTAGCTTGCTTTGCCCTTTTCGGAGCTCAAAATCGAATGTTTTCATCAGTTTCGGGCCACTTTTCTTCTTTTGCTCTGTTTTTTCGTCCCGGATCGTACGTCGTGAGCTGTTAAAAGGACGACAACCTTACTCGCGGCACATTAGAGGACCCTACAATGCGTCGATATCACGTCTTGCGAGGATGCTGCGTTGTTGAAGCGGATGGGTTGTCGTTAAGCCCATTGGGCCTTTTGAATGGGCCATATCTCTAGGCTGGGACTGTGAACTGTTAACACATAAAGGAATTGTGCCCTCAACATGACGGGGGCGATCATACCGGCACTAATGCGCCGGATCCCAGTAGAACTCCGGAGTTAAGCGTGCTTGGGCGGGAGTAGTACTAGGATGGGTGACCCCCTAGGAAGTCCTCGTGTTGCACCCCCCTTTTCAATTTTTTTTCTCCGGTTAGGGTTGCCAAGATACTTTACCCACCACATTTCTATTATCGAATCCCACGGCACCTTGGGCAAGACAACTTCTATTCATGTGGAGGCTGGGCCCGCAAACCGAGGGCGTAGGGCTTGTGACCAGGTCTCCGTCGCCCCGGTGCCCATAACTTTTGATCCGTAAGGAGTTACGAGGCGCACAACATACCGTTGGAAAGATCTCTGAGAGGTCTACGACGGGGGCAGCTAGCTAGCTCGCTATGCCCTTTTCGGAGCTCAAAATCGAACATTTTCATCAGTTTCGGGTCACTTTTCTTCTTTTGCTCAGTTTTTCCGTTCCGGATCGTACGTCGTGAGTTGTTAAAAGGACGACAACCTTACTCGCAGCACATTAGAGGACCCTACAATGCGTCGATATCACGTCTTGCGAGGATGCTGCGTTGTTGAAGCGGATGGGTTGTCGTTAAGCCCATTGGGCCTTTTGAATGGGCCATATCTCTAGGCTTGGACTGTGAACCGTTAACACATAAAGGAATTGTGCCCTCAACATGACGGGTGCGATCATACCAGCACTAATGCACCGGATCCCATTAGAACTCCGAAGGTAAGCGTGCTTCGGCGAGAGTAGTACTAGGATGGTTGACCCCCTGGGAACTCCTCGTGTTGCCCCCCCCTTTTCAATTTTTTTTGCTCCGGTTAGGGTTGCCAAGATACTTTACCCACCACATTTCTATTATCGAATCCCACGGCACCTTGGGCAAGACAACTTCTCTTAACGTGGAGGCTGGGCCCGCAAACCGAGGGCGTAGGGCTTGTGACAAGGTCTCCGTCGCTCCGGTGCCCATAAATTTTGATCCGTAAGGAGTTCCGAGGCGCACCGCTTCCCGTTGGAAAGCCCCCTGAGAGCTCTACGACGGGGGCAGCTAGCTAGCTCGCCGGGCCACTTTTCTTCTTTTGCTCTATTTTTCCGTCCCGGATCGTACGTCGTGAGCTGTTAAAAGAACGACAACCTTACTCGCGGCACATTAGAGGACCCGACAATGCGTCGATATCACGTCTTGCGACGATGCTGCGTTGTTGAAGCGGATGGGTTGTCGTTAAGCCCATTGGGCCTTTTGAATGGGCCATATCTCTAGGCTGGGACTGTGAACTGTTAACACATAAAGGATTTGTGCCCTCAACATGACGGGTGCGATCATACCAGCACTAATGCACCAGATCCCATTAGAACTCCGAAGTTAAGCGTGCGTCGGCGAAAGTAGTACTAGGATGGGTGACCCCCTTGGAAGTCCTCGTGTTGCACCCCCCTTTTCAATTTTTTTTGCTCCGGTTGGGGTTGCCAAGATACTTTACCCACCACTTTTCTATTATCGAATCCCACGGCACCTTGGGCAAGACAACTTCTCTTCACGTGGAGGCTGGGCCCGCAAACCGATGGCGTAGGGCTTGTGACCAGCTCTCCGTCGCTCCGGTGCCCATAACTTTTGATCCGTAAAGAGTTACAAGGCGCACAGCATACCGTTGGAAAGCTCTCTAAGAGCTCTACGACTAGGGTAGCAAGCTAGCTTCCTCTGCCCTTTTCGGAGCTCAAAATCGAATGTTTTGATCAGTTTCGGGCCACTTTTCTTCTTTTGCTCTGTTTTTCTGTCCCGGATCGTACGTCGTGAGCTGTTAAAAGGACGACAACCTTACTCGCGGCACATTAGAGGACCCTACAATGCGTCGATATCACGTCTTGCGAGGATGCTGCGTTGTTGAAGCGGATGGGTTGCCGTTAAGCCCATTGGGCCTTTTGAATGGGCCATATCTCTAGGCTGGGACTGTGAACTGTTAACACATAAAGGAATTGTGCCCTCAACATGACGGGTGCGATCATACCAGCACTAATGCACCGGATCCCATTAGAACTCCGTAGTTAAGCGTGCTTGGGCGAGAGTCGTACTAGGATGGGTGACCCCCTGGGAAGTCCTCGTGTTGCACCCCCCTTTTCAATTTTTTTTGCTCCGGTTAGGGTTGCCAAGATACTTTACCCACCACATTTCTATTATCGAATCCCACGGCACCTTGGGCAAGACAATTTCTCTTCACGAGGAGGCTGGGCCCGCAAACTGAGGGCGTAGGGCTTGTGACTAGGTCTCCGTCGCTCCGGTGCCCATAACTTTTGATCCGTAAGGAGTTACGAGGCGCACAGCATACCGTTGGAAAGCTCTTTGAGAGCTCTACTATGGCGGCAGCAAGCTAGCTCGCTCTGCCCTTTTCGGAGCTCAAAATCGAACGTTTTCATCAGTTTTGGGCCACTTTTCTTCTTTTGCTCTGTTTTTCCGTCCCGGATCGTACGTCGTGAGCAGTTAAAAGGACGACAACCTTACTCGTGGCACATTAGAGGACCCTACAATGCGTCGATATCACGTCTTGCGAGGATGCTGCGTTGTTGAAGTGGATGGGTTGTCGTTAAGCCCATTGGGCCTTTTGAATGGGTCATATCTCTAGGCTGGGACTGTGAATCGTTAACACATAAAGGAATTGTGCCCTCAACATGACGGGTGCGATCATACCAGCACTAATGTACCGGATCCCATAAGAAGTCCGAAGTTAAGCGTGCTTGGGCGAGAGTAGTACTTGGATGGATGACCCCTTGGGAAGTCCTCGTGTAGCACCCCCCTTTTCAATTTTTTTTGCTCCGGTTAGGGTTGCCAAGATACTTTACCCGCCACATTTCTATTATCGAATCCCACGACACCTTGGGCAAGACAACTTCTCTTCACGTGGAGGCTGGGCCCGCAAACCGAGGGCGTAGGGCTTGTGACCAGGTCTCCGTCGCTCCGATGCCCATAACTTTGGATCCGTAAGGAGTTACAAGGCGCACAGCATACCGTTGGAAAGTTCTTTGAGAGCTCTACGACGGGGGCAGCAAGCTACCTCGCTGTGCCCTTTTCGGAGCTCAAAATCGAACGTTTTCATCAGTTACGGGCCACTTTTCTTCTTTTGCTCTGTTTTTCCGTCCCGGATCGTACGTCGTGAGCTGTTAAAAGGACGACAACCTTACTCGCGGCACATTAGAGGACCCTACAATGCGTCGATATCACGTCTTGCGAGGATGCTGCGTTGTTGAAGCGGATGGGTTGCCATTAAGCCCATTGGGCCTTTTGAATGGGCCATATCTCTAGGCTGGGACTGTGAACTGTTAACACATAAAGGAATTGTGCCCTCAACATGACGGGTGCGATCATACCAGCACTAATGCACCGGATCCCATTAGAACTCCGAAGTTAAGCGTGCTTGGGCGAGAGTAGTACTAGGATGGGTGACCCCCTGGGAAGTCCTCGTGTTGCACCCCCCCTTTTCAATTTTTTTTGCTCCGGTTAGGGTTGCCAAGATACTTTACCCACCACATTTCTATTATCGAATCCCACGGCACCATGGGCAAGATAACTTCTCTAGAGGATGCTGCGTTGTTGAAGCGGATGGGTTGTCGTTAAGCCCATTAGGCCTTCTGAATGGTCCATCTCTCTAAGCTGGGTCTGTGAACCGTTAACACATAAAGGAATTGTGCCCTCAATATGACGGGTGCGATCGTACCAGCACTAGTGCACCGGATCTCATTAGAACTCCGAAGTTAAGCGTGCTTGGGTGAGAGTAGTACTAGGATGGGTGACCCCGTGGGAAGTCCTCGTGTTGCACACCCCTTTTCATTTTTTTTTGCTCCGGTTAGCGTTGCCAAGATACTTTAACCACCACATTTCTATTATCGAATCCCACGGCACCTTGGGCAAGACAACTTCTCTTCACGTGGAGGCTGGGCCCACAAACCAGTGCCCATAACTTTTGATCCGTAAGGAGTTACGAGGCGCACAGCATACCGTTGGAAAGCTCTCTGAGAGCTCTACGACGGGGGCATCAAGCTAGCTCGCTATACCCTTTTCAGGGCTCAAAATCGAACGTTTTCATCAGTTTCGGGCCACTTTTCTTCTTTTGCTCTGTTTTTCCGTCCCGGATCGTACGTCGTGAGCTGTTAAAGGGACGACAAACTTACTCGCGGCACATTAGAGGACCCTACAATGCGTCGATATCATGTCTTTCAAGGATGCTGCGTTGTTGAAGCGGATGGGTTGTCGTTAAGCCCATTGGGCCTTTTGAATGGGCCATATCTCTAGGCTGGGACTGTGAACCGTTAACACATAAAGGAATTGTGCCCTCAACATGACGGGTCTGATCGTACCAGCACTAATGCAGCGGATCCTATCAGAACTCCGAAGTTAAGCGTGCTTGGGCGAGAGTAGTACTAGGATGGGTGACACGGTGGAAAGTCCTCGTGTTGCAAACACCTTTTTAATTTTTTTTGGCCCAGTTAGGCTTGCCAAGATGCTTTATCCACCACATTTCTATTACCGAATCCCACGGCACCTTGGGCAAGAAAACTTCGCTTCACGTGGAGGCTGAGCCCGCAAACCGGTGCCCATAACTTTTGATCCGTAAGGAGTTACGAGGTGCACAGCATACCGTTGGAAAGCTCCTTGAGAGCTCTACGACGGGGGCAGCAAGCTAACTTGCTGCGCCCTTTTCGGAGCTCAAAATCGAACGTTTTCATCAGTTGCGGCCCACTTTTCTTCTTTTGCTCTGTTTTTCCGTCCCGGATCGTACGTCGTGAGCTGTTAAAAGGACGACAACCTTACTCGCGGCACATTAGAGGACCCTACAATGCCTCCATATCACGTCTTGTGAGGCTGCTGCGTTGTTGAAGCGAATGGGTTGTCGTTACGCCCATTGGGCCTTTTGAATGGGCCATCTCTCTAGGTTGGGACTGTGAACCGTTAACACATAAAGGAATTGTGCCCTCAACATGACGGGTGCGATCATACCAGCACTAATGCACCGGATCCCATCAGAACTCCGAAGTTAAGCGTGCTTGGGCGAGAGTAGTACTAGGATGGGTGACCCCCTGGGAAGTCCTCGTGTTGCACCCCCCTTTTCAATTTTTTTTGCTCCGGTTAGGTTTGCCAAGATACTTTACCCACCACATTTCTATTATCGAATCCCACGGCACCTTGGGCAAGACAACTTCTCTTCACGGGGAGGCTGGGCCCGCAAACCGAGGGCGTAGGGCTTGTGACTAGGTCTCCGTCGCTCCGGTGCCTATAACTTATGATCAGTAAGGAGTTACGAGGCGCACAGCATACCGTTGGAAAGCTCTTTGAGAGCTCTACGACGGGGGCAGCAACCTTGCTTGTTGTGCCCTTTTCGGAGCTCAAAATCGAAAGTTTTCATCAGTTTCGGCCCACTTTTCTTCTTTTGCTCTGCTTTTCCGTCCCGGATCGTACGTCGTGAGTTGTTAAAAGGACGACAACCTTACTCGCGGCACATTAGAGGACCCTACAATGCGTCGATATCACGTCTTGCGAGGATGCTGCGTTGTTGAAGCGGATGGGTTGTCGTTAAGCCCATTGGGCCTTTTGAATGGGCCATATCTCTAGGCTGGGACTGTGAACCGTTAACACATAAAGGAATTGTGCCCTCAACATGACGGGTGCGATCATACCAGCACTAATGCACCGGATCCCATCAGAACTCCGAAGTTAAGCGTGCTTGGGCGAGAGTAGTACTAGGATGGGTGACCCCCTGGGAAGTCCTCGTGTTGCACCCTACTTTTCAATTTTTTTTGCTCCGGTTAGGGTTGCCAAGATACTTTACCCACCACATTTCTATTATCGAATCACACGGCACCTTGGGCAAGACAACTTCTCTTCACGTGGAGGCTGGGCCCGCAAACCGGTGCCCATAACTTTTGATCCGTAAGGAGTTACGAGGCGCACAGCATACCGTTGGAAAGCTCTCTGAGAGCTCTACGACGAGGGCAGCTAGCTAGCTCGCTTTCCCTTTTCGGAGCTCAGAATCGAACGCTTTCATCAGTTTTGGGCCACTTTTCTTCTTTTGCTCTGTTTTTCCGTCCCGGATCGTACGTCGTGAGCTGTTAAAAGGACGACAACCTTACTCGCGGCACAATAGAGGACCCTACATTGCGTCGATATCACATCTTGCGAGGATGCTGCGTTGTTGAAGCGGATGGGTTGTCGTTAAGCCCATTAGGCCTTTTGAATGGGCCATATCTCTAGGCTGGGACTGTGAACCGTTAACACATAAAGGAATTGTGCCCTCAACATGACGAGTGCGATCATACAAGCACTAATGCACCGGATCCCATCAGAACTCCGAAGTTAAGCGTGCTTGGGCGAGAGTAGTACTAGGATGGGTGACCCCCTGGGAAGTCCTCGTGCTGCACCCCCCTTTTCAATTTTTTTTGCTCCGGTTAGGGTTGCCAAGATACTTTACCAACCACATTTCTATTATCGAATCCCACGGCACCTTGGGCAAGACAACTTCTCTTCACGTGGAGGCTGGGCCCGCAAACCGGTGCCCATAACTTTTGATCCGTAAGGAGTTACGAGGCGCACAGCATGCCGTTGGAAAGCTCTCTGAGAGCTCTACGACGGGAGCATCAAGCTTGCTCGCTATGCCCTTTTCAGAGCTCAAAATTGAACGTTTTCATCAGTTTCGGGCCACTTTTCTTCTTTTGCTCTGTTTTTCCGTCCCGGATCGTACGTCGTGAGCTGTTAAAAGGGCGACAACCTTACTCGCAGCACATTAGAGGACCCTACAATGCGTCGATATCACGTGTTGCAAGGATGCTGCGTTGTTGAAGCGGATGGGTTGTCGTTAAGCCCATTGGGCCTTTTGAATGGGCCATATCTCTAGGCTGGGACTGTGAACCGTTAACACATAAAGGAATTGTGCCCTCAACATGACGGGTGCGATCATACCAGCACTAATGCACCGGATCCCATCAGAACTCCGAAGTTAAGCGTGCTTGGGCGAGAGTAGTACTAGGATGGGTGACCCCCTGGGAAGTCCTCGTGTTGCACCCACCTTTTTAATTTTTTTTGCTCCGGTTAGGGTTGCCAAGATACTTTACCCGCCACATTTCTATTATCGAATGCCACGGCACCTTGGGCAAGACAACTTCTCTTCACGTGGAGGCTGAGCCCGGAAACCGGTGCCCATAACTTTTGATCCGTAAGGAGTTACGAGGTGCACAGCATACCGTTGGAAAGCTCTCTGAGAGCTCTACGACGGGGGCAGCAAGCTAGCCTGCTGTGCCCTTTTCGGAGCTCAAAATCGAACGTTTTCATCAGTTTCGGCCCACTTTTCTTCTTTTGCTCTGTTTTTCCGTCCCGGATCGTACGTCATGAGCTGTTAAAAGGACGACAACCTTACTCGTGGCACATTAGAGGACCCTACAATGCGTCCATATCACGTCTTGTGAGGATGCTGCGTTGTTGAAGCGGATGGGTTGTCGTTAAGCCCATTGGGCCTTTTGAATGGGCCATATCTCTAGGCTGGGACTGTGAACCGTTAACACATAAAGGAATTGTGCCCTCAACATGACGGGTGCGATCATACCAGCACTAATGCACCGGATCCCATCAGAACTCCGAAGTTAAGCGTGCTAGGGCGAGAGTAGTACTAGGATGGGTGACCCCCTGGGAAGTCCTCGTGTTGCACCCCCCTTTTCAATTTTTTTTGCTCCGGTTAGGTTTGCCAAGATACTTTACCCACCACATTTCTATTATCGAATCCCACGGCACCTTGGGCAAGACAACTTCTCTTCACGGGGAGGCTGGGCCCGCAAAGCGAGGGCGTAGGGCTTGTGACTAGGTCTCCGTCGCTCCGGTGCCTATAACTTGTGATCAGTAAGGAGTTATGTGATGCACAACATCCCGTTAGAAAGCTCGTAGAGAGCTCTACGACGGGGGCAGCAACCTTGCTTGTTGTGCCCTTTTCGGAGCTCAAAATCGAACGTTTTCATCAGTTTCGGCCCACTTTTCTTCTTTTGCTCTGCTTTTCCATCCCAGATCGTACGTCGTGAGTTGTTAAAAGGACGACAACCTTACTCGCGGCACATTAGAGGACCCTACAATGCGTCGATATCACGTCTTGCGAGGATGCTGCGTTGTTGAAGCGGATGGGTTGTCGTTAAGCCCATTGGTCCTTTTGAATGGGCCATATCTCTAGGCTGGGACTGTGAACCGTTAACACATAAAGGAATTGTGCCCTCAACATGACGGGTGCGATCATACCAGCACTAATGCACCGGATCCCATCAGAACTCCGAAGTTAAGCGTGCTTGGGCGAGAGTAGTACTAGGATGGGTGACCCCCTGGGAAGTCCTCGTGTTGCACCCCACTTTTCAATTTTTTTTGCTCCGGTTAGGGTTGCCAAGATACTTTACCCACCATATTTCTATTATCGAATCCCACGGCACCTTGGGCAAGACAACTTCTCTTCACGTGGAGGCTGGGCCCGCAAACCGGTGCCTATAACTTTTGATCCGTAACGAGTTACGAGGCTCACAGCATACCGTTGAAAATCTCTCTGAGATCTCTACGACGGGGGCAGCTAGGTAGCTCGCTTTGCCATTTTCGGAGCTCAGAATCGAACGCTTTCATAAGTTTTGGGCCACTTTTCTTCTTTTGCTCTGTTTTTCCGTCCCGGATCGTACGTCGTGAGCTGTTAAAAGGACGACAACCTTACTCGCGGCACATTAGAGGACCCTACAATGCGTCGATATCACGTCTTGCGAGGATGCTGCGTTGTTGAAGCGGATGGGTTGTCGTTAAGCCCATTGGGCCTTTTGAATGGGCCATATCTCTAGGCTGGGACTGTGAACCGTTAACACATAAAGGAATTGAGCCCTCAACATGACGGGTGCGATCATACCAGCACTAATGCACCGGATCCCATCAGAACTCCGAAGTTAAGCGTGCTTGGGCGAGAGTAGTACTTGGATGGGTGACCCCCTGGGAAGTCCTCGTGTTGCACCCCCCTTTTCAATTTTTTTTGCTCCGGTTAGGGTTTCCAAGATACTTTATCCACCGCATTTCAATTATCGAATGCCACGGCACCTTGGGCAAGACAACTTCTCTTCACGTGGAGGCTGGGCCCGCAAACCGGTGCCCATAACTTTTGATCCGTAAGGAGTTACGAGGCGCACAGCATACCGTTGGAAAGCACTTTGAGAGCTCTACAACGGGGGCAGCAAGCTTACTTGCTGTGCCGTTTTCGGAGCTCAAAATCGAATGTTTTCATCAGTTTCGGGCCACTTTTCTACTTTTGCTCTGTTTTTCCGTCCCGGAACGTACGTCGTGAGCTGTTAAAAGGACGACAACCTTACTCGCGGCACATTAGAGGACCCTACAATGCGTCGATATCACGTCTTGCGAGGATGCTGCGTTGTTGAAGCGGATGGGTTGTCGTTAAGCCCATTGGGCCTTTTGAATGGGCCATATCTCTAGGCTGGGACTGTGAACCGTTAACACATAAAGGAATTGTGCCCTCAACATGACGGGTGCGATCATACCAGCACTAATGCACCGGATCCCATCAGAACTCCGAAGTTAAGCGTGCTTGGGCGAGAGTAGTACTAGGATGGGTGACCCCCTGGGAAGTCCTCGTGTTGCACCCCCCTTTTCAATTTTTTTTGCTCCGGTTAGGGTTGCCAAGATACTTTACCCACCACATTTCTTTTATCGAATCCCACGGCACCTTGGGCAAGACAACTTCTCTTCATGTGGACGCTGGGCCCTCAAACCGAGGGCGTAGGGCTTGTGACCAGGTCTCCGTCGCTCCGGTGCCCATAACTTTTGATCCGTAAGGAGTTACGAGGCGCACAGCATACCGTTGGAAAGCTCTCTGAGAGCTCTACGACGAGGGCAACAAGCTAGCTCGCTATGCCCTTTTCAGAGCTCAAAATCGAACTTTTTCATTAGTTTCGGGCCACTTTTCTTCTTTTGCTATGTTTTTCCGTCCCGGATCGTACGTCGTGAGCTGTTAAAAGGACGACAACCTTACTCGCAGCACATTAGAGGACCCAACAATGCTTCGATATCACGTCTTGCAAGGATGTTGCGTTGTTGAAGCAGATGGGTTGTCGTTAAGCCCATTGGGCCTTCTGAATGGGTCATATCTCTAGGCTGGGACTGTGAACTGTTAACACATAAAGGAATTGTGCCCTCAAATGACGGGTGCGATCATACCTGCACTAATGCACCGGATCCCATCAGAACTCCGAAGTTAAGCGTGCTTGGGCGAGAGAAGTACTAGGATGGGTGACCCGCTGGGAAGTCCTGGAGTTGCGCCGCCCTTTTCAATTTTTTTTGCTCCGGTTAGCGTTGCCAAGATACTTTACCCACCATATTTCTATTATCGAATCCCACAGCACCTTGGGCAAGACAACTTCTCTTCACGTGGAGGCTTGGCCCGTAAATCGGTGCCCATTACTTTTGACCCGTATGGAGGTATGTGGCGCACAACATACCGTTGGAAAGCTCTCTTAGTGCTCTACGACGGGGGCAGCAATCCTGCTCAGTTGTGCCCTTTTTGGAGCCCAAAATCGAACGTTTTCATCACTTTCGGGCCACTATTCTTCTTTTGCTCTATTTTTTCGTCCTGGATCGTATGTCGTGAGCTGTTAAAATGACGACAACCTAACTCGCGGGACATTAGAGGGCCCTACAATGCGTCGATATCACGTCTTGCGAGGATGCTGCGTTGTTGAAGCGGATGGGTTGTCGTTAAGCCCATTGGGACTTTTGAATGGGCCATATCTCTAGGCTGGGACTGTGAACCATTAACACATAAAGGAATTGTGCCCTCAACATGACGGGTGCGATCATACCAGCACTAATGCATCGGATCCCATCAGAACTCCGAAGTTAAGCGTGCTTGGGCGAGAGTAGTACTAGGATGGGTGACCCCCTGGGAAGTCCTCGTGTTGCTCCCCCCTTTTCAATTTTTTTTGCTCCGGATAGGGTTGCCAAGATACTTTACCCACCACATTTCTATTATCGAAACCCACGGCACCTTGGGCAAGACAACTTCTCTTCACGTCGATGCTGGGCCCGCAAACCGAGGGCGTAGGGCTTGTGACCAGGTCTCCGTCGCTCCGGTGCCCATAACTTTTGATCCGTAAGGAGTTACGAGGCGCACAGCATACCGTTGGAAAGCTCTCTGAGAGCTCTACGAAGGGGGCAGCAAGCTAGCACGCTGTGCCCTTTTCGGAGCTCAAAATCGAACGTTTTCATTAGTTTCGGGCCACTTTTCTTCTTTTGCTCTGTTTTTCCGTCCCGGATCGGACGTCATGAGGAGTTAAAAGGATGACAACCTTACTCACGGCACATTAGAGGACCCTACAATGTGTCGATATCACGTCTTGCAAGGATGCTGCGTTTTTTAAGCGGATGGGTTGTCGTTAAGCCCATTGGGCCTTTTGAATGGGTCATATCTCTAGGCTGGGACTGTTAACCGTTAACACATAAAGGAATTGTGCCCTCAACATGACGGATGCGATTATACCAGCACTAATGCACCAGATCCCATCAGAACTCCGAAGTTAAGCGTGCTTGGGCGAGAGTAGTACTAGGATGGGTGACCCCCTGGGAAGTCCTCGTGTTGCACCCCCATTTTCAATGTTTTTTGCTCTGGTTTGGGTTACCAAGATACTTTACCAACCACATTTCTATTATCGAATCCCACGGCACCTTGGGCAAGACAACTTCGCTTCATGTAGATGTTGGGCCCACAAACCGAGGGCGTAGGGCTTGTTACCAGGTCTCCGTCGCTCCGGTGTCCATAACTTTTGATCCGTAGGGAACTACGTGGAGCACAACATACCGTTGGAAAGCTCTCTGAGAGCTCTACGACGGGGGCAGCAATCTAGCTTGCTGTGCCCTTTTCAGAGCTTAAAATCGAACGTTTTCATTAGTTTCGGGCCACTTTTCTTCTTTGGCTCTGTTTTTCCGTCCCGAATCGTACATCGTGAGCTGTTAAAAGGATGACAACTTTACTCGCGGCACATTAGAGGACCCTACAATGCGTCGATATCACGTCTTGCGAGGATGCTGCGTTGTTTAAGCGGATGGGTTGTCGTTAAGCCGATTGGGCCTTTTGAATGGGCCATATCTCTAGGCTGGGACGGTGAACCGTTAACACATAAAGGAATTGTGCCCTCAACATGACGGGTTAGATCATACCAGCACTAATGCACCGGATCCCATCAGAACTCCGAAGTTAAGCGTGCTTGGGCGAGAGTAGTACTAGGATGGGTGACCCCCTGGGAAGTCCTCGTGTTGCACCCCCCTTTTCAATTTTTTTTGCTCCAGTTAGGGTTGCCAAGATACTTTACCCACCACATTTCTATTATCGAATCCCACGGCACCTTGGGCAAGAGAACTTCTCTTCACGTCGATGCTGGGCCTGCAAGCCGAGGTCGTAGGGCTTGTGACCAGGTCTCCGTCGCTCCGGTGCCCATAACTATTGATCCGTAAAGAGTTACGAGGCGCACAGCATACCGTTGGAAAGCTCTCTGAGATCTCTGCGACGGGGGCAGCAAGCTAGCTCGCTGTGCCCTTTTCGGAGCTCAAAATCGAACGTTTTCATTAGTTTCGGGCCACTTTTCTTGTTTGGCTCTGTTTTTCCATCCTGGATCGTACGTCGTGAGCTGGTAAAAGGACGACAAACTTACTCGCGGCACATTAGAGGACCCTACAATGCGTGAATATCACGTCTTGCGAGGATGCCACGTTGTTGAAGCGGATGGGTTGTCGTTAAGCCCATTGGGCCTTTTGATTGGGTCATATCTCTAGGCTGGGACTGTGAACCGTTAACACATAAAGGAATTATGCCCTCAACATGACGGGTGCGATCATACCAGCACTAATGCACCGGATCTCATCAGAACTGCGAAGTTAAGCGTGCTTGGGCGAGAGTAATACTAGGATGGGTGACCCCCTGGGAAGTCCTCGTGTTGCACCCCCCTTTTCAATTTTTTTTGCTCCGGTTAGGGTTGCCAAGATACTTTACCCACCACATTTCTATTATCGAATCCCAGGGCACCTTGGGCAAGGCAACTTCTCTTCACGTAGAGGCTGGGCCCGCAAACCGGTGCCCATAACTTTTGATCCGTAAGGAGTTACGAGGCGCACAACATACCGTTGGAAAGCTCTCTGAGTGCTCTACGACGAGGGCAGCAAGCTTGCTTGCTGTGCCCATTTGGGAGCTCAAAATTGAACGTTTTCATCAGTTTCGGGCCACTTTTCTTCTTTTGCTCTGTTTTTCCGTCCAGGATCGTACGTCGTGAGCTGTTAAAAGGACGACAACCTTACTCGCGGCACATTAGAGGACCCTACAATGCGTCGATATCACGTCTTCCGAGGATGCTGCGTTGTTGAAGCGGAAGGGTTGTCGTTAAGCCCATTGGGCCTTTTGAATGGGTCATATTTCTAGGCTGGGACTGTGAACCATTAACACATAAAGGAATTGTGCCTTCTACATGACGAGTGCAATTATACCAGCAGTAATGCACCGGATCCTATCAGAACTCCGAAGTTAAGCGTGCTTGGGTGAGAGGAGTACTAGGATGGGTGATCCCCTAGGAAGTCCTCGTGTTGCACCCCCCTTTTCAATTTTTTTTGCTCCGGTTAGGGTTGCCAAGATACTTTACCCACCACATTTCTATTATCGAATCCCAAGGCACCTTGGGCAAGGCAACTTCTCTTCACGTGGAGGCTGGGCCCGCAAACCGAGGGCGTAGGGCTTGTGACCAGGTCTCCGTCGCTCCGGTGCCCATAACTTTTGATCCGTAAGGAGTTACGAGGCGCACAGCATACCGTTGGAAAGCTCTCTGAGAGCTCTACGACGTGGGCAACAAGCTAGCACACTGTGCTCTTTTCGGAGCTCAAAATCGAACGTTTTCATTAGTTTCGGGCCACTTTTCTTCTTTTCCTCTGTTTTTCCGTCCCGGATCGTACGTCGTGAGCTGTTAAAAGGACGACAACCTTACTCGCGGCACATTAGAGGACCCTACAATGCGTCGATATCACGTCTTACGAGGATGCTGCGTTGTTGAAGTGGATGGGTTGTCGTTAAGCCCATTGGGCCTTTTGAATGGGTCATATCTCTAGGCTGGGACTGTGAGCCGTTAACACATAAAGGAATTGTGCCCTCAACATGACCGGTGCGATCATACCAGCACTAATGCATCGGATCCCATCAGAACTGCGAAGTTAAGCGTGCTTGGGCGAGAGTAGTACTAGGATGGGTGACCCCCTGGGAAGTCCTCGTGTTGCACCCTCATTTTCAATTTTTTTTGCCCCAGTTAGGGTTGCCAAGATACTTTACCCACCACATTTCTATTATCGAATCCCACGGCACCTTGGGCAAGTCAACTTCTCTTCACGTCGATGCTGGGCCCGCAAACCGAGGGCGTAGGGTTTGTGACCAGGTCTCCGTCGCTCCGGTGCCCATAACTTTTGATCCGAAAAGAGTTACGAGGCGCACAGCATACCGTTGGAAAGCTCTCTGAGAGCTCTACGACGAGGGCAGCAAGCTAGCTCGCTTTTCCCTTTTCGGAGCTCAAAATCGAACGTTTTCATTAGTTTCAGGCCACTTTTCTTCTTTGGCTTTGTTTTTCCGTCCCGGATCGTACGTCGTGAGCTGTTAAAAGGACGACAACCTTACTCGCGGCACATTAGAGGACCCTACAATGCGTCAATATCACATCTTGCGAGGATGCTGCGTTGTTGAAGCGGATGGGTTGTCGTTAAGCCCATTGGGCCTTTTGAATGGGTCATATCTCTAGGCTGGGACTGTGAACCGTTAACACATAAAGGAATTGTGCCATCAACATGACGGGTGCGATCATACCAGCACTAATGCACCGGATCCCATCAGAACTCCGAAGTTAAGCGTGCTTGGGCGAGAGTAGTACTAGGATGGGTGACCCCCTGGGAAGTCCTCGTGTTGCACCCCCCTTTTCAATTTTTTTTGCTCCGGTTAGGGTTTTTCAAGATACTTTATCCACCGCATTTCTATTATCGAATCCCACGGCACCTTGGGCAAGACAACTTCTCTTCACGTGGAGGCTGGGCCCGCAAACCGGTGCCCATAACTTTTGATCCGTAAGGAGTTACGATGCGCACAACATACCGTTGGAAAGCTCTCGGAGAGCTCTACGACGGGGGCAGCAAGCTAGCTCGCTATGCCCTTTTCGGAGCTCAAAATTGAACGTTTTCATCAGTTTCGGGCCACTTTTCTTCTTTTGCTCTATTTTTCCATCCCGGATCGTACGTCGTGAGCTGTTAAAAGGACAACAACCTTACTCGCGGCACATTAGAGGACCCTACAATGCGTCGATATCATGTCTTGCGAGGATGTTTCGTTGTTGAAGCAGATGGGTTGTCGTTAAGCCCATTGGGCCTTTTGAATGGGCCAGATCTCTAGGCTGGGACTGTGAACCGTTAACACATAAAAGAATTGTGCCCGCAACAGGACGGGTGCGATCATACCAGCACTAATGCACCGGATCCCATCAGAACTCCGAAGTTAAGCGTGCTTGGGCGAGAGTAGTACTAGGATGGGTGACCCCCTGGGAAGTCCTCGTGTTGCACCCCCTTTTCAATTTTTTTGTGCTCTAGTTAGGGTTGCCAAGATACTCTATCCACCACATTTCTATTATCGAATGCCACTACACCTTGGGCAAGACAACTTCTCTTCACGTGGAGGCTGGGCCCGCAAACCGAGGGCGTAGTGCTTGTGACCAGGTCTCCGTCGCTCCGGTGCCCATAACTTTTGATACGTAAGGAGTTACGAGGCGCACAGCATACCGTTGGAAAGCTCTATGAGAGCTCTACGACGGGGGCAGCAAGCTAGCTTGCTCTGCCCTTTTCGAAGCTCAAAATCGAATGTTTTCATCAGTTTCGGGCCACTTTTCTTCTTTTGCTCTATTTTTCTATCCCGGATCGTACGTCGTTGGCTGTTAAAAGGACGACAACCTTACTGGCGGCACATTAGAGGACCCTATAATGTGTCGATATCACGTATTGCGAGGATGCTGCGTTTTTTAAGCGGATGGGTTGTCGTTAAGCCCATTGGGCCTTCTAAACGGGCCATCTCTCTAGGCTGGGTCTGTGAACCGTTAACACATAAAGGAATTGTGCCCACAACATGACGGGTGCGATCTTACCAGCACTAATGCACCGGATCCCATCAGAACTCCGAAGTTAAGCGTGCTTGGGCTAGAGTAGTACTAAGATAGGTGACCCCCTGGGAAGTCCTCGTGTTGCACCACTTTTCAATTTTTTTTGCTCCGGTTAGGGTTGCCAAGATACTTTATCCACCACATTTCTATTATCGAATCCCACGGCACCTTGGGCAACACAACTTCTCTTCACGTCGATGCTGGGCCCGCAAACCGAGGGCGTAGGGATTGTGACCAGGTCTCCGTCGCTTCGATGCCCATAACTTTTGATCCGTAAGGAGTTACGAGGCGCACAACATACCGTTGGAAATCTCTCTGAGAGCTCTACGACGGGGGCAGCAAGCTCGCTTGCTGTGCCCTTTTCGGAGCTCAAAATCAAACGGTTTCATCAGTTTCGGTCCACTTTTCTTCTTTTGCTATGTTTTTCCGTCCCGGATCGTACGTCGTGAGCTATTAAAAGGATGACAACCGTACTCGTGGCACATTAGAGGACCCTACAATGCGTCGATATCACGTCTTGTGAGGATGCTGCGTTGTTGAAGCGGATGGGTTGTCGTTAAGCCCATTGGGCCTTTTCAATGGGCCATATCTCTAGGTTGGGACTGTGAACCGTTAACACATAAAGGAATTGTGCCCTCAACATGACGGGTGCGATCATACCAGCACTAATGCACCGGATCCCATCAGAACTCCGAAGTTAAGCGTGCTTGGGCGAGAGTAGTACTAGGATGGGTGACCCCTTGGGAAGTCCTCGTGTTGCACCCCCCTTTTCAATTTTTTTTGCTCCGGTTAGGGTTACCAAGATACTTTACCCACCACATTTCTATTATCGAATCCCACGGTACCTTGGGCAAGACAACTTCTCTTCACGTCGAGGCTGTGCCCGCAAATCGGTGCCCATAACTTTTGATCCATAAGGAGATACGACGCGCACAACATATCGTTGGAGAGCTCAATGAGTGCTCTAGGCCGGGGGCAGCTAGCTAGCTCGTTGTGCCCTTTTCGGAGCTCAAAATCGAACGTTTTTATCAGTTTCGGGCCACTTTTCTTCTTTTGCTCTGTTTTTCCGTCCCGGATCGTACGTCGTGAGCTGTTAAAAGGACGACAACCTTACTCGCGGCACATTAGATTACCCTACAATGCGTCGATATCACGTCTTGCGAGGATGCTGCGTTGTTGAAGTGGATTGGTTGTCGTTAAGCCCATTGGGCCTTTTCAATGGGCCATATCTCTAGGCTGGGACTGTGAACCTTTAACACATAAAGGAATTGTGCCCTCAACATGAAGGGTGCCGTCATACCAGCACTAATGCTCCGGATCCCATCAGAACTCCGAAGTTAAGCGTGCTTGGGCGAGAGTAGTACTAGGATGGGTGACCCCCTGGGAAGTCCTCGTGTTGCACCCCCCTTTTCAATTTGTTTTGCTCCGGTTAGGGTTGCCAAGATACTTTACCCACCACATTTCTATAATCGAATCCCACGGCACCTTGGGCAAGACAACTTCTCTTCACGTGGAGGCTGGGCTCGCAAACCGGTGCCCATAACTTTTGATCCGTAAGGAGTTACGAGGTGCACAGCATACCATTGGAAAGCTCTCTGAGAGCTCTACTACGGGGGTAGCTAGCTAGCTCACTGTCCCCTTTTCGGAGCTCAAAATAGAACGTTTTCATTAGTTTCGGGTCATTTTTCTTCTTTTGCTCTGTTTTTCCATCCCGGATCGTACGTCGTGAGCTGTTAAAAGGACGACAACCTTACTCGCGGCACATTAGAGGACCCTACAATGCATCGATATCACGTCTTGCGAGGATACTGCGTTGTTGAAGCGGATGGGTTGTCGTTAAGCCCATTGGGCCTTTTGAATGGGCCATATCTCTAGGCTGGGACTGTGAACCGTTAACACATAAAGGAATTGTGCCCTCAACATGATGGGTGCGATCATACCAGCACTAATGCACCGGATCCCATCAGAACTCCGAAGTTAAGCGTGCTTGGGCGAGAGTAGTACTAGGATGGGTGACCCCATGGGAAGTCCTCGTGTTGCACCCCCCTTTTCAATTTTTTTTGCTCTTGCAAGGGTTGCCAAGATACTTTACCCACCACATTTCTATTATCGAATCCCACGGCACCTTGGGCAAGACAACTTGTCTTCACGCGGAGGCTGGCCCCGCAAACCAGTGCCCATAACTTTTGATCTGTAAGGAGTTACGAGGCGCATAGCATACCGTTGGAAAGCTCTCTGAGAGCTCTACGACGGGGGCAGCCAGCTTGCTCACTGTACCCATTTCGGAGCTCAAAATCGAACGTTTTCATCAGTTTCGGGCCACTTTTCTTCTTTTGCTCTGTTTTTCCGTCCCGGATCGTACGTCGTGAGCTGTTAAAAGGACGACAACCTTACTCGCGGCACATTAGAGGACCCTACAATGCGTCGATATCACGTCTTGCGAGGATGCTGCGTTGTTGAAGCGGATGGGTTGTCGTTAAGCCCATTGGGCCTTTTGAATGGTCCATATCTCTAGGCTGGGACTGTGAACCGTTAACACATAAAGGAATTGTGCCCTCAACATGACGGGTGCGATCATACCAGCACTAATGCACCGGATCCCATCAGAACTCCGAAGTTAAGCATGCTTGGGCGAGAGTAGTACTAGGATGGGTGACCCCCTGGGAAGTCCTCGTGTTGCACCCCCCTTTTCAATTTTTTTTGCTCCGGTTAGGGTTGCCAAGATACTTTACCCACCACATTTCTATTATCGAATCCCACGGCACCTTGGGCAAGACAACTTCTCTTCACGTCGATGTTGGGCCCGCAAACCGAGGGCGTAGGGCTTGTGACCAGGTCTCCGTCGCTCCGGTGCCCATAACCTTTGATCCGTAAAGAGTTACGAGGCGCACAGCATACCGTTGGAAAGTTCTCTGAGAGCTCTACGACGAGGGCAGCAAGCTAGCTCGCTGTGCGCTTTTCGGAGCTCAAAATCGAACGTTTTCATTAGTTTCAGGCCACTTTTCTTCTTTGGCTCTGTTTTTCCATCCCGGATCGTACGTTGTGAGCTGTTAAAAGGACGACAACTTTACTCGCGGTACATTAGAGGCCCCTACAATGCGTCAATATCACGTCTTGCGAGGATGCTGCGTTGTTGAAGCGGATGGGTTGTCGTTAAGCCCATTGGGCCTTTTGAATGGGCCATATCTCTAGGCTGGGAATGTGAACCGTTAACACATAAAGGAATTGTGCCCTCAACATGACGGGTGCGATCATACCAGCACTAATGCACCGGATCCCATCAGAACCCCGAAGTTAAGTGTGCTTGGGCGAGAGTAGTACTAAGATGGGTGACCCCCTGGGAAGTCCTCGTGTTGCACCCCCCTTTTCAATTTTTTTTGCTCCGGTTAGGGTTGCCAAGATACTTTACCCACCACATTTCTATTATCGAATCCCACGGCACCTAGGCTAGACAACTTCTCTTCACGTGGAGGCTGGGCCCGCAAACCGGTACCCATTACTTTTGATCCGTAAGGAGTTACGAGGCGCACAATATACCGTTGGAAAGCTCTCTGAGTGCTCTACGACGGGGGCAGCTAGCTAGCTCGCTGTGCCCTTTTCGGAGCTCAAAATCGAACGTTTTCATCAGTTTCGGGCAACTTTTCTTCTTTTGCTCTGTTTTTCCATCCCGGATCGTACGTCGTGAGCTGTTAAAAGGACGACAACCTTACTCGCGGCACATTAGAGGACCCTACAATGCGTCGATATCACGTCTTGCGAGGATGCTGCATTGTTGAAGCGGATGGGTTGTCGTTAAGCCCATTGGGCCTTTTGAATGGGCCATATCTCTAGGCTGGGACTGTGAACCGTTAACACATAAAGGAATTGTGCCCTCAACATGACGGGTGAGATCATACCAGTACTAATGCACCGGATCCCATCAGAACTCCGAAGTTAAGCGTGCTTGGGCGAGAGTAGTACTAGGATGGGTGACCCTCTGGGAAGTCCTCGTGTTGCACCCCCCTTTTCAATTTTTTTTGCTCCGGTTAGGGTTGCCAAGATACTTTACCCACCACATTTCTATTATCGAATCCCACGGCACCTTGGGCAAGACAACTTCTCTTCACGTGGAGGCTGGGCCCGCAAACCGAGGGCGTAGGGCTTGTGACCAGGTCTCCGTCGCTCCGGTGCCCATAACTTTTGATCCGTAAGGAGTTACGAGGCGCACAGCATACCGTTGGAAAGCTCTCTGAAAGCTCTGCGACGGGGGCAGCACGCTAGCTCGCTGTACCCTATTCAGAGCTCAAAATCGAACGTTTTCATTAGTTTCGGGCCACTTTTCTTCTTTTGCTATGTTTTTCCGTCCCGGATCGTACGTCGTGAGCTGTTAAAAGGACGACAACCTTACTCGCGGCACATTAGAGGACCCTACAATGCGTCGATATCACGTCTTGCGAGGATGCTTCGTTGTTGAAGCAGATGGGTTGTCGTTAAGCCCATTGGGCCTTTTGAATGGGCCATATCTCTAGGCTGGGACTGTGAACCGTTAACACATAAAGGAATTGTGCCCTGAACATGACTGGTGCGATCATTCCAGCACTAATGCACGGGATCCCATCAAAACTCCGAAGTTAAGCGTGCTTGGGCGAGAGTAGTACTAGAATGGGTGACCCCTGGGAAGTCCTCGTGTTGCACCCCCCTTTTCAATTTTTTTGCTCCGGTTATGGTTGCCAAGATACTTTATCCACCACATTTCTATTAGCGAATCCCCGGCACCTTAGGCAAGACAACATTCGCTTCACGTAGAGGCTGGTCCCGCAAACCGAGGGCGTAGGGCTTGTAACCAGGTCTCCGTAGCTCCTGTGCCCATAACTTTTGATCCGTAAAGACTTACGTGGCGCACACCATACCGTTGGAAACCTCTCTGAGAGCTCTATGACGGAGGCAGCCAGCTTCCTCGCTATGCTCATTTTTGGAGCCCAAAATCGAACGTTTTCATCAGTTTCGGGCCACTTTTCTTCTTTTGCTCTGTTTTTCCGTCCCGGATCGTACGTCGTGAGCTGTTAAAAGGACGACAACCTTACTCGCGGCACATTAGAGGACCCTACAATGCGTCGATATCACGTTTTGCTAGGATGCTACGTTGTTGAAGCGGATGGGTTGTCGTTAAGCCCATTGGGCCTTTTGAATAGGTCATATCTCTAGGCTGGGACTGTGAAACGTTAACACATAAAGGAATTGTGCCCTCAACATGACGGGTGCGATCATAGCAGCACTAATGCACCGGATCCCATCAGAACTCCAAAGTTAAGCGTGATTGGGCTAGAGTGGTACTAGGATGGGTGACCCCCTGGGGAGTCCTCATGTTGCAGTCCTCTTTTCAATTTTTTTTGCTCCGGTTAGGGTTGCCAAAATACTTTACCAACCACATTTCTATTATCGAATCCCGCGGCACCTTGGGCAACACAACTTCTCTTCACGTCGATGCTGGGCCCGCTAACCGAGGGCGTAGGGCTTATGACCAGGTCTCCGTCGCTCCAGTGCCCATAACTTTTGATCTGTAAGGAGTTACGAGGCGCACAGCATACCGTTGGAAAGCTCTCTGAGAGCTCTACGACGGGGTCAGCAAGCTAGCTTGCTGTGCCCTTTTCGGAGCTCAAAATCGAACTTTTTCATCAGTTTCAGGCCACTTTTCTTCTTTTGCTCTATTTTTTCGTCCTGGATCGTACGTCGTGAGCTATTAAAAGGAAGAAAACCTTTCTCGCGGGACATTAGAGGGCCCAACAACGCGTCGATATCAAGTCTTGCGAGGATGCTGCGTTGTTGAAGAGGATGGGTTGTCGTTAAGCCCATTGGGCCTTTTGAATGGGCCATCACTCTAGGCTGGGACTGTGAATCGTTAACAAATAAAGGAATTGTGCCCTCAACATGATGGGTGCGATCATACCAGCACTAATGCAATGGATCCCATCAGAAATCTGAAGTTAAGCGTGCTAGGGCGATAGTAGTACTAGGATGTGTGACCCCTTCGGAAGTCCTCGCGTTGCACCCCTCTTTTCAATTTTTTTTGCTCCGGTTAGGGTTACCAAGATACTTTACCCACCACATTTCTATTATCGAATCCCACGGCACCTTGGGCAAGACAACTTCTCTTCACGTGGAAGCTGGGCCCGCAAATCGGTGCCCATAACTTTTGATCCGTAAGGAGTTACGAGGCGCACAACATACCGCTGGAAAGCTCTCTGAGTGATCTACAACGAGGGTAGCTAGCTAGCTCGTTGTGCCCTTTTCGGTTTCGGGCCACTTTTCTTCTTTTGCTCTATTTTTCTGTCCCGGATCGTACGTCGTGAGCTGTTAAAAGGACGGAAACCTTACTCGCGGCACATTAGAGGACCCTACAATGCGTCGATATCACGTCTTGCGAGGATGCTGCGTTGTTGAAGGGGATGGGTTGTCGTTAAGCCCATTGGGCCTTTTGAATTGGCCATATCTCTAGGCTGGGACTGTGAACCGTTAACACATAAAGGAATTGTGCCCTCAACATGATGGGTGCGATCATACCAGCACTAATGCGCCGGATCCCATCAGAACTCCGAAGTTAAGCGTGCTTGGGCGAGAGTAGTACTAGGATGGGTGACCCCCTGGGAAGTCCTCGTGTTGCACCCCCCTTTTAAATTTTTTTTGCTCCGGTTAGCGTTGCCAAGATACTTTACCCACCATATTTCTATTATCGAATCCCATGGCACCTTGGGCAAGACAACTTCTCTTCACGTGGAGGCTGGGCCCGCAAACCAATGCCCATAACTTTTGATCCGTAAGGAGTTACGAGGCGCACAGAATACCGTTGGAAAGCTCTCTGAGAGCTCTACGACTGGGGCAGCTAGGTAGCTCGCTGTGCCCTTTTCGGAGCTCAAAATCGAACGTTTTCATCAGTTTCGGGCCACTTTTCTTCTTTTGCTCTGTTTTTCCGTCCCAGATCGTACGTCGTGAGCTGTTAAAAGGACGACAACCTTACTCGCGGCATATTAGAGGACCCTACAATGCGTCGATATCACGTCTTGCGAGGATGCTGCATTGTTGAAGCGGATGGGTTATCGTTAAGCCCATTGGGCCTTCTGAATGGGCCATCTCTTTAGGCTGGGTCTGTGAACCGTTAACAGATAAAGGAATTGTGCCCTCAACATTACGGGTGCGATCATACCAGCACTAATGCACCAGATCCCATCAGAACTCCGAAATTAAGCGTTCTTGGGCGAGAGTAGTACTAGGATAGGTGACCCCCTGTGAAGTCCTCGTGTTGCACCCCCCTTTTCAATTTTTTTTCCTCCGGTTAGGGTTGCCAAGATACTTTATCCACCCCATTTCTATTCTCGAATTCCACGGCACCTTTGGCAAGACAACTTCGCTTCACGTGGAGGCTGGGCTCGCAAACCGGGAACGCAGGGCTTGTGACCAGGTCTCCGTCGCTCCGGTGCCCATAACTTTTGATCCGTAATGAGTTACGCGGCGCACATCATACCGTTGGAAAGCTCTCTGGGAGCTCTACGAAAGGGGCAGCAAGCATGCTTGCTGTGCCCTTTTTGGACCTCAAAATCGAACGTTTTCATTAGTTTCGGGCCACTTTTCTTCTTTTGTGCTGTTTTTCTATTCCGGGTCGTACGTCGTGAGCTATTAAATGGACGACAACCTTACTCGCGGCACATTAGAGGACCCTACAATGCGTCGATATCACGTCTTGCGAGGATGCTGCGTTGTTGAAGCGGATGGGTTGTCGTTAAGCCCATTTGGCCTTTTGAATGGGCCATATCTCTAGGCTGGGACTGTGAACCGTTAACACATAAAGGAATTGTGCCTTCAACATGACGGGTGCGATCATACCAGCACTAATGAACCGGATCCCATTAGAACTCCGAAGTTAAGCGTGCTTGGGCGTGAGTAGTACTAGGATGGGTGACCCCCTGGGAAGTCCTCGTGTTGCACCCCCCTTTTCAATTTTTTTTGCTCCGGTTAGGGTTGCCAAGATACTTTACCCACCACATTTCTATTATCGAATCCCACGGCACCTTGGGCAAGACAACTTCTCTTCACGTGGAGGCTGGGCCCGCAAACCGGTGCCCATAACTTTTGATCCATAAGGAGCTACGAGGCGCACAGCATACCGTTGGAAAGCTCTCTGAGAGCTCTACGACAGGGGCAGCAAGCATGCTTGCCGTGCCCTTTGCGGAGCTGAAAATCGAACGTTTTCATCAGTTTCGGGCAACTTTTCTTCTTTTTCTCTGTTTTTCTGTCCCGGATCGTACGTCGTGAGCTGTTAAAAGGACGACAACCTTACTCGCGGCACATTAGAGGACCCTTCAATGCGTCAATATCACGTCTTGCGAGGATGCTGCGTTTTTTAAGTGGATGGGTTGTCGTTAAGCCCATTGGGCCCTTTGAATGGGCCATCTCTCTTTGCTGGGACTGTGAACAGTTAACACATAAAGGAATTGTGCCCTCAACATGAGGGGTGCGATCATACCAGCACTAATGAACCGGATCCCATCAGAACTCTGAAGTTAAGCGTGCTTGGGCGAGAGTAGTACTAGGATGGGTGACCCTCTGGGAAGTCCTCGTGTTGCACCCCCCTTTTCATTTTTTTTTGCTCCGGTTAGGGTTGCCAAGATACTTTACCAACCACATTTCTATTATCGAATCCCTCGGCACCTTGGGCAAGACAACTTCTCTTCACGTCGATGCTGGGCCCGCAAACCGAGGGCGTAGGGCTTGTGACCAGGTCTCCGTCGCTCTGGTGCCCATAACTTTTGATCCGTAAGGAGTTACGAGGCGCACAGCATACCGTTGGAAAGCCCTCTGAGATCTCTACGACGGGGGCAGCAAGCATGCTTGCTGTGCCCTTTTCGGAGCTCAAAATCGAACGTTTTCATTAGTTTCGGGCCACTTTTCTTCTTTTGCTCTGTTTTTCCGTCCCGGATCGTACGTCGCGAGCTGTTAAAAGGACGACAACCTTACTCGCGGCACATTAGAGGACCCTACAATGAGTCGATATCACGTCTTGCGAGGATGCTGCGTTGTTGAAGAGGATGGGTTGTGGTTAAGCCCATTGGGCCTTTTGAATGGGCCATATCTCTAGGCTGGGACTGTGAACCGTTAACACATAAAGGAATTGTGCCCTCAACATGACGGGTGCGATCATACCAGCACTAATACACTGGATCCCATCAGAACTCCGAAGTTAAGCGTGCTTGGGCGAGAGTAGTACTAGGATGCGTGACCCCCTGGGAAGTCCTCATGTTGCACCCCCCTTTTCAATTTTTTTTGCTCCGGTTAGGGTTGCCAAGATACTTTACCCACCACATTTCTATTATCGAATCCCACGGCACCTTGGGCAAGACAACTTCTCTTCACGTGGAGGCTAGGCCCGCAAACCGGTGCCCATAACTTTTGATCCGTAAGGAGTTACGAGGCGCACAGCATACCGTTGGAAAGCTCTCTGAGAGCTCTACGACGGGGGCAGCCAGCTAGCTCGCTGTGCCCTTTTCGGAGCTCAAAATCGAACATTTTCATTAGTTTCGGGCCACTTTTCTTCTTTTGCTCTGTTTTTCCGTCCCGGATCGTACGTCGTGAGCTGTTAAAAGGACGACAACCTTACTCGCGGCACATTAGAGGACCCTACAATGCGTCGATATCACGTCTTGCGAGGATGCTGCGTTGTTGAAGCGGATGGGTTGTCGTTAAGACCGTTGGGCCTTTTGAATGGGTCATATCTCTAGGCTGGGACTGTGAACCGTTAACACATAAAGGAATTGTGCCCTCAACATGACGGGTGCGATCATACCAGCACTAATGAACCGGATCCCATCAGAACTCCGAAGTTAAGCGTGCTTGGGCGAGAGTAGTACTAGGATGGGTGACCCTCTGGGAAGTCCTCGTGTTGCACCCCCCTTTTCAATTTTTTTTGCTCCGGTTAGGGTTGCCAAGATACTTTACCCACCACATTTCTATTATCGAATCCCACGGCACCTTGGGCAATACAACTTCTCTTCACGTGGAGGCTAGGCCCGCAAACCGAGGGCGTAGGGCTTGTGACCAGGTCTCCGTCGCTCCGGTGCCCATAACTTTTGATCCGTAAGATGTTACGAGGCGCACAGCATGCAGTGGGAAAGCTCTCTGAGAGCTCTACGACGGGGGCAGCAAGCTAGCACGCTGTGCCCTATTCAGAGCTCAAAATCGAACATTTTCATTAGTTTCGGGCCACTTTTCTTCTTTTGCTCTGTTTTTCCGTCCCGGATCGTACGTCGTGAACTATTAAAAGGACGACAACCTTACTCGCGGCATATTAGAGGACCCTACAATGCGTCGATATCACGTCTTGCGAGGATGCTACGTTTTTTAAGCGGAATGGTTGTCGTTAAGCCCATTGGGCCTTTTGAATAGGTCATATCTCTAGGCTGGGACTGTGAACCGTTAACACATAAAGGAATTGTGCCCTCAACATGACGGGTGCGATCATACCAGCACTAATGCCCCGGATCCCATCAAAACTCCGAAGTTAAGCGTGCTTGGGCGAGAGTAGTACTAGGATGGGTGACCCCCTGGGAAGTCCTCGTGTTGCACCCCCCTTTTCAATTTTTTTTGCTCCGGTTAGGGTTGCCAAGATACTTTACCCACCACATTTCTATTATCGAATCCCACGGCACCTTGGGCAAGACAACTTCTCTTCACGTCGATGCTTGGCCTGCAAACCGAGGGCGTAGGGCTTATGACCAGGTCTCCGTCGCTCCGGTGCCCATAACTTTTGATCCGTAAGGAGTTACGAGGCGCACAGCATACGGTTGGAAAGCTCTCTGAGAGCTCTACGACGGGGGCAGCCAGCTAGCTTGCTGTGCCCTTTTCGGAGCTCAAAATCGAACGTTTTCATTAGTTTCGGACCACTTTTCTTCTTTTGCACTGTTTTTCCGTCCCGGATCGTACGTCTTGAGCTGTTAAAAGGACGACAACCTTACTCGCGGCACATTAGAGGACCCTTCAATGCGTCGATATCACGTCTTGCGAGGATGCTGGGTTGTTGAAGCGGATAGGTTGTCGTTAAGCCCATTGGGCCTTCTAAATGGGCCATCTCTCTAGGCTAGGACTTTGAACCGTTAACACATAAAGGAATTGTGCCATCAACATGACGGGCGCGATCATACCAGCACTAATGAACCGGATCCCATCAGAACTCCGAAGTTAAGCGTGCTTGGGCGACAGTAGCACTAGGATGGGTGACCCCCTGGGATGTCCCCGTGTTGTACCCCCCTTTTCAATTTTTTTTCCTTCGGTTAGGGTTGCCAAGATACTTTATCCACCACAATTCTATTATCGAATCCCACGGAACCTTGGGCAAGACAACTTCCCTTCACGTCGATGCTGGGCCCGCAAACCGAGGGCGTAGGGCTAGTGACTAGGTCTCCGTCGCTCCGGTGCCCATACCTTTTGATCCGTAAGGAGTTACGAGGCGCACAGCATACCGTTGGAAAGCTCTCTGAGAGCTCTACGAAGTGGGCAGCAAGCCAGCTTGCTCTGCCCTTTTCGGAGCTCAAAATCGAACGTTTTCATTAGTTTCGTGCCACTTTTCTTCTTTTGCTCTGTTTTTCCGTCCCGGATCGTATGTCGTGAGCTGTTAAAAGGACGACAACCTTACTCGCGGCATATTAGAGGACCCTACAATACGTCGATATCACGTCTTGCGAGGATGCTGCGTTGTTGAAGCGGATGGGTTGTCGTTAAGCCCATTGGGCCTTTTGAATAGGCCATATCTCTAGGCTGGGACTGTGAACCGTTAACACATAAAGGAATTGTGCCCTCAACATGACGGGTGCGATCATACCAGCACTAATGCACCGGATCCCATCAGGACTCCGAAGTTAAGCGTGCTTGGGGGAGAGTAGTGCTAGGATGGGTGACTCCCTGGGAAGTCCTCGTGTTGCACCCCCCTTTTCAATTTTTTTTGCTCCGGTTATGGTTGCCAAGATACTTTACCAACCACATTTCTATTATCGAATCCCACGGCACCTTGGGCAAGACAACTTCTCTTCACGTCGATGCTGGGCCCGCAAACCGAGGGCGTAGGGCTAGTGACCAGGACTCCGTCGCTCCGGTGCCCATAACTTTTGATCCGTAAGGAGTTACGAGGCGCACAGCATACCGTTGGAAAGCTCTCTGAGAGCTCTACGACGGGGGCAGCAAGTTAGCTCGCTGTGCCCTTTTCGGAGCTCAAAATCGAAGGTTTTCATTAGTTTCGGGCCTCTTTTCTTCTTTTGCTCTGTTTTTCCTTCCCGGATCTTACGTCGTGAGCTGTTAAAAGGACGACAACCTTACTCGCGGCACATTAGAGGACCCTACAATGCGTCGATATCACGTCTTGCGAGGATGCTGCGTTGTTGAAGCGGATGGGTTGTCCTTAAGCCCATTGGGCCTTTTGAATGGGCCATATCTCTAGGCTGGGACTGTGAACCGTTAACACATAAAGGAATTGTGCCTTCAACATGACGGGTGCGATCATACCAGCACTAATGCACCGGATCCCATCAGAACTCCGAAGTTAAGCGTGCTTGGGCGAGAGTAGTACTAGGATGGGTGACCCCATGGGAAGTCCTCGTGTTGCACCCCCCTTTTCAATTTTTTTTGCTCCGGTTAGGGTTGCCAAGATACTTTACCCACCACATTTCTATTATCGAATCCCACGGCACCTTGGGCAAGACAACTTCTCTTCACGTGGAGGCTGGGCCCACAAACCGGTGCCCATAACTTTTGATCCGTAAGGAGTTACGAGGCGCACAGCATACCGTTGGAAAGCTCTCTGAGAGCTCTACGACCGGGGCAGCTAGCTGGCTTGCTGTGCCCTTTTCGGAGCTTAAAATCGAATGTTTTCATCAGTTTCGGGCCACTTTTCTTCTTTTGCTCTGTTTTTCCGTCCCAGATCGTACGTCGTGAGCTGTTAAAAGGACGACAACCTTACTCGCGGCACATTAGAGTACCCTACAATGCGTCGATATCACGTCTTGCGAGGATTCTGCGTTGTTGAAGCGGATGGGTTGTCGTTAAGCCCATTGGGCCTTTTGAATGGGCCATATCTTTAGGCTGGGACTGTGAACCGTTAACACATAAACGAATTGTGCCCTCAACATGACGGGTGCGATCATACCAGCACTAATGAACCGGATCCCATCAGAACTCTGAAGTTAAGCGTGCTTGGGCGAGAGTAGTACTAGGATGGGTGACCCTCTGGGAAGTCCTCGTGTTGCACCCCCCTTTTCAATTTTTTTTTGCTCCGGTTAGGGTTGCCAAGATACTTTACCCACCACATTTCTATTATCGAATCCCACGGCACCTTGGGCAATACAACTTCTCTTCAAGTGGAGGCTGGGCCCGCAAATCGAGGGCGTAGGGCTTGTGACCAGGTCTCCGTCGCTCCGGTGCCCATAACTTTTGATCCGTAAGGAGTTACGAGGCGCACAGCATACCGTGGGAAAGCTCTCTGAGAGCTCTACGACGGGGGCAGCAAGCTAGCACGCTGTGCCCTATTCAGAGCTCAAAATCGAACATTTTCATTAGTTTCGGGCCACTTTTCTTCTTTTGCTCTGTTTTTCCGTCCCGGATCGTACGTCGTGAACTGTTAAAAGGACGACAACCTTACTCGCGGCACATTAGAGGACCCTACAATGCGTCGATATCACGTCTTGCGAGGATGCTGCGTTTTTTAAGCGGAATGGTTGTCGTTAAGCCCATTGGGCCTTTTGAATAGGTCATATCTCTAGGCTGGGACTGTGAACCGTTAACACATAAAGGAATTGTGCCCTCAACATGACGGGTGCGATCATACCAGCACTAATGCACCGGATGCCATTAGAACTCCGAAGTTAAGCGTGCTTGGGCGAGAGTAGTACTAGGATGGGTGACCCCCTGGGAAGTCCTCGTGTTACACCCCCCTTTTCAATTTTTTTTGCTCCGGTTAGGGTTGCCAAGATACTTTACCAACCACATTTCTAAGATCCAATCCCACGGCACCTTGGGCAAGACAACTTCTCTTCACAGGGAGGCTGGTCCCGCAAACCGAGGGCGTAGTGCTAGTGACTAGGTCTCCGTCGCTCCGGTGCCCATAACTTTTGATCCGTAAGGAGTTACGAGGCGCACAGCATACCGTTGGAAAGCTCTCTGAGAGCTCTACGACGGGGGCAGCAAGCTAGCTCGCTATGCCCTTTTCGGACATCAAAATCGAACGTTTTCATTAGTTTCGGGCCACTTTTCTTCTTTTGCTCTATTTTTTCGTGCCGGATCGTACGTCGTGAGCTGTTAAAAGGACGACAACCTTACTCGCTGCACATTAGAGGACCCTACAATGCGTCGATATCACGTCTTGCGAGGATGCTGCGTTGTTGAAGCGGATGGGTTGTCGTTAAGCCCATTGGGTCTTTTGAATGGGCCATATCTCTAGGCTGGGACTGTGAACCGTTAACACATAAAGGAATTGTGCCCTCAACATAACGGGTGCGATCATACCAGCTTTAATGCACCAGATCCCATCAAAACTCCGAAGTTAAGCGTGCTTGGGCGAGAGTAGTACTAGGATGGGTGACCCCCTGGGAAGTCCTCGTGTTGCACCCCCCTTTTCAATTTTTTTTGCTCCGGTTAGGGTTGCCAATGTACTTTACCCACCACATTTCTATTATCGAATCCCACGGCACCTTGGGCAATACAACTTCTCTTCACGTGGAGGCTAGGCCCGCAAACCGAGGGCGTAGGGCTTGTGACCAGGTCTCCGTCGCTCCGGTGCCCATAACTTTTGATCCGTAAGGAGTTACGAGGCGCACAGCATACAGTGGGAAAGCTCTCTGAGAGCTTTACGACGGGGGCAGCAAGCTAGCACGCTGTGCCCTATTCAGAGCTCAAAATTGAACATTTTAATTAGTTTCGGGCTACTTTTCTTCTTTTGCTCTGTTTTTCCGTCCCGGATCGTACGTCGTGAACTATTAAAAGGACGACAACCTTACTCGCGGCATATTAGAGGACCCTACAATGCGTCGATATCACGTCTTGCGAGGATGCTGCATTTTTTAAGCGGAATGGTTGTCGTTAAGCCCATTGGGCCTTTTGAATAGGTCATATCTCTAGGCTGGGACTGTGAACCGTTAACACATAAAGGAATTGTGCCCTCAACATGACGGGTGCGATCATACCAGCACTAATGCACCGGATCCCATCAGAACTCTGAAGTTAAGCGTGCTTGGGCGAGAGTAGTACTAGGATGGGTGACCCCCTGGGAAGTCCTCGTGTTACACCCCCCTTTTCAATTTTTTTTGCTCCGGTTAGGGTTGCCAAGATACTTTACCAACCACATTTCTATGATCGAATCCCACGGCACCTTGGGCAAGACAACTTCTCTTCACAGGGAGGCTGGTCCCGCAAACCGAGGGCGTAGTGCTAGTGACTAGGTCTCCGTCGCTCCGGTTCCCATAACTTTTCATCCGTAAGGAGTTACGAGGCGCACAGCATACCGTTGGAAAGCTCTCTGAGAGCTCTACGACGGGGGCAGCAAGCTAGCTCGCTATGTCCTTTTCGGACATCAAAATCGAACGTTTTCATTAGTTTCGGGCCACTTTTTTTCTTTTGCTCTATTTTTTCATGCCGGATCGTACGTCGTGAGCTGTTAAAAGGACGACAACCCTACTCACGGCACATTAGAGGACCCTACAATGCGTCGATATCACGTCTTGCGAGGATGCTGCGTTGTTGAAGCGGATGGGTTGTCGTTAAGCCCATTGGGTCTTTTGAATGGGCCATATCTCTAGGCTGGGACTGTGAACCGTTAACACATAAAGGAATTGTGCCCTCAACATGACGGGTGCGATCATACCAGCACTAATGCACCAGATCCCATCAAAACTCCGAAGTTAAGCGTGCTTGGGCGAGAGTAGTACTAGGATGGGTGACCCCCTGGGAAGTCCTCGTGTTGCACCCCCCTTTTCAATTTTTTTTGCTCCGGTTAGGGTTGCCAAGATACTTTACCCACCACATTTCTATTATCGAATCCCACGACACCTTGGGCAAGACAACTTCTCTTCACGTCGATGTTGGGCTCGCAAACCGAGGGCGTAGGGCTTGTGACCAGGTCTCCGTCGCTCCGGTGCCCATAACTTTTGATCCGTAAGGAGTTACGAGGCGCACAGCATACCGTTGGAAAGCTCTCTGAGAGCTCTACGACGGGGGCAGCTAGCTAGCTCGTTTTACCCTTTTCGGAGCTCAAAATCGAACGTTTTCATCAGTTTTGGGCCACTATTCTTCTTTTGCTCTGTTTTTCCGTCCCGGATCGTACGTCGTGAGCTGTTAAAAGGATGAGAACCTTACTAGCGGCACATTAGAGGAACCTACAATGCGTCGATATCACGTCTTGCGAGGATGCTGCGTTGTTGAAGCGGATGGGTTGTCGTTAAGACCGTTGGGCCTTTTGAATGGGTCATATCTCTAGGCTGGGACTGTGAACCGTTAACACATAAAGGAATTGTGCCCTCAACATGACGGGTGCGATCATACCAGCACTAATGAACCGGATCCCATCAGAACTCCGAAGTTAAGCGTGCTTGGGCGAGAGTAGTACTAGGATGGGTGACCCTCTGGGAAGTCCTCGTGTTGCACCCCCCTTTTCAATTTTTTTAGCTGCGGTTAGGGTTGCCAAGATACTTTACCCACCACATTTCTATTATCGAATCCCACGGCTCCTTGGGCAAGACAACTTCTCTTCACGTCGATGTTGGGCTCGCAAACCGAGGGCGTAGGGCTTGTGACCAGGTCTCCGTCGCTCCGGTGCCCATAACTTTTGATCCGTAAGGAGTTACAAGGCGCACAGCATACCGTTGGAAAGCTCTCTGAGTGCTCTACGACGCGGGCAGCTAGCAAGCTCGCTATGTCCTTTTCAGAGCTCAAAATCGAACGTTTTCATTAGATTCGGGCCACTTTTCTTCTTTTATTCTGTTTTTCCGTCCCGGATCGTACGTCGTGATTTGTTAAAAGGACGACAACCTTACTTGCAGCACATTAGAGGACCCTACTGTGCGTGGATATCACGTGTTGCGAGGATGGTGCGTTGTTGAGGTGGATGGGTTGTCGTTAAGCCCATTGGGCCTTTTGAATGGGCCATACCTCTAGGCCGGGACTGTGAACCGTTAAGACATAAAGGAACTGTGCCCTCAACATGACGGGGGCAATCATACCTGCACTAATGCACCGGATCCCATCAGAACTCTGAAGTTAAGCGTGCTTGGGCGAGAATAGTACTAGGATAGGTGACCCCCTGGGAAGTCCTCGTGTTGCACCCCCCTTTTCAATTTTTTTTGCTCCGATTAGGGTTGCCAAGATACTTTACCCACCACATTTCTATTATCGAATCCCACGGCACCTTGGGCAAGACAACTTCTCTTCACGTCGAGGCTAGGCCCGTAAACCGGTGCCCATAACTTTTGATCCGTAAGGAGTTACGAGGCGCACAACATACCGTTGGAAAGCTCTCTGAGAGCTCTACGACGGGGGCAGCTAGCTAGCTCGCTTTGCCCTTTTCAGAGCTCAAAATCAAACGTTTTCATCAATTGCGGGCCACTTTTCTTCTTTTGCTCTATTTTTCCGTCCCGGATCGTACGTCGTGAGCTGTTAAAAGGACGACAACCTTACTCGCGGCACATTAGAGGACCCTACAATGCGTCCATATCACGTCTTGCGAGGATGCTGCGTTGTTGAAGCGGATGGGTTGTCGTTAAGCCCATTGGGCCTTTTGAATGCCCCATATCTCTAGGCTGGGACTGTGAACCGTTAACACATAAAGGAATTGTGCCCTCAACATGACGGGTGCAATCATACAGCACTAATGCACTGGATCCCATCTAAACTCCGAAGTTAAGCGTGCTTGGACGAGAGTAGTACTACGATGGGTGACCCCCTGGGAAGTCCTCGTGTTGCACCCCCCTTTTCAATTTTTTTTGCTCCGGTTAGGGTTGCCAAGATACTTTACCCACCACATTTCTATTATCGAATCCCACGGCACCTTGGGCAAGACAACTTCTCTTCACGGGGAGGCTGGGCCCGCAAACCGAGGGCGTAGTGCTTTTGACTAGGTCTCCGTCGCTCCGGTGCCCATAACTTTTGATCCGTTAGGAGTTACGAGGCGCACAGCATACCGTTGGAAAGCTCTCTGAGAGCTCTACGACGGGGGCAGCTAGCTAGCTTGCTTTTCCCTTTTCGGAGATCAAAATCGAACGTTTTCATTAGTTTCGGGCCACTTTTCTTCTTTTGCTCCGTTTTTCCATCCCGGATCGTACGTCGTGAGCTGTTAAAAGGACGACAACCTTACTCGCGGCACATTACAGGACCCTACAATGCGTCGATATCACGTCTTGCGAGGATGCTGCGTTGTTGAAGCGGATGGGTTGTCGTTAAGCCCATTGGGCCTTTTGAATGGGTCATATCTCTAGGCTGGGACTGTGAACCGTTAACACATAAAGGAATTCTGCCCTCAACATGACGGGTGCGATCATACCAGCACTAATGCACCGGAACCCATCAGAACTCCGAAGTTAAGCGTGCTTGGGCGAGAGTAGTACTAGGATGGGTGACCCCCTGGGAAGTCCTCGTGTTGCACCCCCATTTTCAATTTTTTTTGCTACGGTTAGGCTTGCCAAGATACTTTAACCACCACATTTCTATTATCGAATCCCACGGCACCTTGGGCAAGACAACTTCTCTTCACGTGGAGGCTGGGCCCGCAAACCGAGGGCGTAGGGCTTGTGACCAGGTCTCCGGCGCTCCGGTGCCCATAACTTTTGATCCGTAAGGAGTTACGAGGCGCACAACATACCGTTGGAAAGCTCTCTGAGAGCTCTACGACGGGGGCATTAAGCTAGCTCATTGTGCCCTTTTCGGACCATCGAAATCGAATGTTTTCATTAGTTTCGGGCCACTTTTCTTCTTTTGCTCTGTTTTTCCGTCCCGGATCGTACGTCATGAGCTGTTAAAAGGACGACAACCTTACTCGCTGCACATTAGAGGACCCTACAATGCGTCGATATCACGTCTTGCGAGGATGCTGCGTTGTTGAAGCGGATGGGTTGTCGTTAAGCCCATCCGGCCTTTTGAATGGGCCATATCTCTAGGCTCGGACTGTGAACCGTTAACAGATAAAGGAATTGTGCCCTCAACATGACGGGTGCGATCATACCAGCACTAATGCAACGGATCCCATCAGAACTCCGAAGTTAAGCGTGCTTGGGCGAGAGTAGTACTAGGATGGGTGACCCCCTGGGAAGTCCTCGTGTTGCACCCGCCTTTTCAATTTTTTTTGCTCCGGTTAGGGTTGCCAATATACTTTACCAACCACATTTCTAAGATCGAATCCCACGGCACCTTGGGCAGGACAACTTCTCTTCACAGGGAGGCTGGTCCCGCAAACCGAGGGCGTAGTGCTAGTGACTAGGTCTCCGTCGCTCCGGTGCCCATAACTTTTGATCCGTAAGGAGTTACGAGGCGCACAGCATACCGTTGGAAAGCTCTCTGAGAGCTCTACGACGGGGGCAGCAAGCTAGCTCGCTATGCCCTTTTTGGACATCAAAATCGAACGTTTTCATTAGTTTCGGGCTACTTTTCTTCTTTTGCTCTATTTTGTCGTGCCGGATCGTACGTCGTGAGCTGTTAAAAGGACGACAACCTTACTCGCGGCACATTAGAGGACCCTACAATGCGTCCATATCACGTCTTGCGAGGATGCTGCGTTGTTGAAGCGGATGGGTTGTCGTTAAGCCCATTGGGTCTTTTGAATGGGCCATATCTCTAGGCTGGGACTGTGAACCGTTAACACATAAAGGAATTGTGCCCTCAACATGACGGGTGCGATCATACCAGCACTAATGCACTGGATCCCATCAGAACTCCGAAGTTAAGCGTGCTTGGGCGAGAGTAGTACTAGGATGGGTGACCCCTTGGGAAGTCCTCGTGTTGCACCCCCCTTTTCAATTTTTTTTGCTCCGGTTAGGGTTGCCAAGATACTTTACCCACCACATTTCTATTATCGAATCCCACGACACCTTGGGCAAGACAACTTCTCTTCACGTCGATGTTGGGCTCGCAAACCGAGGGCGTAGGGCTTGTGACCAGGTCTCCGTCGCTCCGGTGCCCATAACTTTTGATCCGTAAGGAGTTACGAGGCGCACAGCATACCGTTGGAAAGCTCTCTGAGAGCTCTACGACGGGGGCAGCTAGCTAGCTCGTTGTGCCCTTTTCAGAGCTCAAAATCGAACGTTTTCATCAGTTTCGGGCCACTTTTCTTCTTTTGCTCTGTTTTTCCGTCCCGGATCGTACGTCGTGAGCTGTTAAAAGGATGACAACCTTACTCGCGGCACATTAGAGGACCCTACAATGCGTCGATATCACGTCTTGCGAGGATGCTGCGTTGTTGAAGCGGATGGGTTGTCGTTAAGCCCATTGGGCCTTTTGAATGGGTCATATCTCTAGGCTGGGACTGTGAACCGTTAACACATAAAGGAATTGTGCCCTCAACATGACGGGTGCGATCATACCAGCACTAATGCACTGGATCCCATCAGAACTCCGAAGTTAAGCGTGCTTGGCCGAGAGTAGTACTAGGATGGGTTACCCCCTGGGAAGTCCTCGTGTTGCACCCCCCTTTTCAATTTTTTTTGCTCCGGTTAGGGTTGCCAAAATACTTTACCTACCACATTTCTATTATCGAATCCCACGGCACCTTGGGCAAGACAACTTCTCTTCACGTGGAGGCTGGGCCAGCAAACCGAGGGCGTAGGGCTTGTGACCAGGTCTCCGTCGCTCCGGTGCCCATAACTTTTGATCCGTAAGGAGTTACGAGGCGCACAACATACCGTTGGAAAGCTCTCTGAGAGCTCTACGACGCCGGCAGCAAGCCAGCTTGCTATGTCCTTTTCGGAGCTCAACATCGTACGTTTTCATTAGTTTCGGGCCACTTTTCTTCTTTTGCTCTGTTTTTCCGTCCCGGATCGTACGTCGTGAGTTGTTAAAAGGACGACAACCTTACTTGCAGCACATTAGAGGACCCTACAATGCGTCGATATCACGTCTTGCGAGGATGCTGCGTTGTTAAGGCGGATGGGTTGTCGTTAAGCCCATTGGGCCTTTTGAATGGGCCATACCTCTAGGCCGGGACTGTGAACCATTAACACATAAAGGAATTGTGCCCTCAACATGACGGGGGCGATCATACCTGCACTAATGCACCGGATCCCATCAGAACTCTGAAGTTAAGCGTGCTTGGGCGAGAATAGTACTAGGATAGGTGACCCCCTGGGAAGTCCTCGTGTTGCACCCCCCTTTTCAATTTTTTTTGCTCCGGTTAGGGTTGCCAAGATACTTTACCCACCACATTTCTATTATCGAATCCCACGGCACCTTGGGCAAGACAACTTCTCTTCACGTGGAGGCTGGGCCCGCAAACCGGTGCCCATAACTTTTGATCCGTAAGGAGTTACGAGGCGCACAGCATACCGTTGGAAAGCTCTCTGAGAGCTCTACGACGGGGGCAGCTAGCTAGCTCGCTGTGCCCTTTTCGGAGCTCAAAATCAAACGTTTTCATCAGTTTCGGGCCACTTTTCTTCTTTTGCTCTATTTTTCCGTCCCGGATCGTACGTCGTGAGCTGTTAAAAGGACGACAACCTTACTCGCGGCACATTAGAGGACCCTACAATGCGTCCATATCACGTCTTGCGAGGATGCTGCGTTGTTGAAGCGGATGGGTTGTCGTTAAGCCCATTGGGCCTTTTGAATGCGCCATATCTCTAGGCTGGGACTGTGAACCGTTAACACATAAAGGAATTGTGCCCTCAACATGACGGGTGCGATCATACCAGCACTAATGCACCGGATCCCATCAGAACTCCGAAGTTAAGCGTGCATGGACGAGAGTAGTACTAGGATGGGTGACCCCCTGGGAAGTCCTCGTGTTGCACCCCCCTTTTCAATTTTTTTTGCTCCGGTTAGGGTTGCCAAGATACTTTACCCACCACATTTCTATTATCGAATCCCACGGCACCTTGGGCAAGACAACTTCTCTTCACGAGGAGGCTGGGCACGCAAACCGAGGGCGTAGTGCTTTTGATTAGGTCTCCGTCGCTCCGGTGCCCATAACTTTTGATCCGTTAGGAGTTACGAGGCGCACAGCATACCGTTGGAAAGCTCTCTGAGAGCTCTACGACGGGGGCAGCTAGCTAGCTTGCTTTTCCCTTTTCGGAGATCAAAATCGAACGTTTTCATTTGTTTCGGACCACTTTTCTTCTTTTGCTCTGTTTTTTCGTCCCGGATCGTACGTCGTGAGCTGTTAAAAGGACGACAACCTTACTCGCGGCACATTAGAGGACCCTACAATGCGTCGATATCACGTCTTGCGAGGATGCTGCGTTGTTGAAGCGGATGGGTTGTCGTTAAGCCCATTGGGCCTTTTGAATGGGTCATATCTCTAGGCTGGGACTGTGAACCGTTAACACATAAAGGAATTCTGCCCTCAACATGACGGGTGCGATCATACCAGCACTAATGCACCGGAACCCATCAGAACTCCGAAGTTAAGCGTGCTTGGGCGAGAGTAGTACTAGGATGGGTGACCCCCTGGGAAGTCCTCGTGTTGCACCCCCCTTTTCAATTTTTTTTGCTCCGGTTAGGGTTGCCAAGATACTTTACCCACCACATTTCTATTATCGAATCCCACGGCACCTTGGGCAAGACAACTTCTCTTCACGTGGAGGCTGGGCCCGCAAACCGAGGGCGTAGGACTTGTGACCAGGTCTCCGGCGCTCCGGTACCCATAACTTTTGGTCTGTAAGGAGGTACGAGGCGCACAGCATACCGTTGGAAAGCCCTCTGAGAGCTCTACGATTGGGGCAGTAAGCTAGCTCATTGTGCCCTTTTCGGACCATCGAAATCGAACGTTTTCATTAGTTTCGGGCCACTTTTCTTCTTTTGCTCTGTTTTTCCGTCCCGGATCGTACGTCGTGAGCTGCTAAAAGGACGACAACCATACTCGCGGCACATTAGAGGACCCTACAATGCGTCGATATCACCTCTTGCGAGGATGCCGCGTTGTTCAAGCGGATGGGTTGTCGTTAAGCCCATCAGGCCTTTTGAATGGGCCATATCTCTAGGCTGGGACTGTGAACCGTTAACAGATACAGGAATTGTGCGCTTGACATGACGGGTGCAATCATACCAGCACTAATGCACCGGATCCCATCAGAACTCCGAAGTTAAGCGTGCTTGGCCGAGAGTAGTACTAGGATGGGTGACCCCCTGGGAAGTCGTCGTGTTGCACCCCCCTTTACAATTTTTTTTGCTCCGGTTAGGGTTGCCATGATACTTTACCCACCACATTTCTATTATCGAATCCCACGGCGCCTTGGGCAAGACAACTTCTCTTCACGTGGAGGCTGGGCCGGCAAACCGAGGGCGTAGGGCTTGTGACCAGGTCTCCGTCGCTCCGGTGCCCATAACTTTTGATCCGTAAGGAGTTACGAGGCGCACAGCATACCGTTGGAAAGCTCTCTGAGAGCTCTACGACGGGGGCAGCAAGCTAGCTCGCTGTTACCTTTTCGGAGCTCAAAATCGAACGTTTTCATCAGTTTCGGACCACTTTTCTTCTTTTGCTATGTTTTTCCGTCCCGGATCGTACGTCGTGAGCTGTTAAAAGGATGACAACCTTACTCGCGGCACATTAGAGGACCCTACAATGCGTCGATATCACGTCTTGCGAGGATGCTGCGTTGTTGAAGCGGATGGGTTGTCGTTAAGCCCATTGGGCCTTTTGAATGGGTCATATCTCTAGGCTAGGACTGTGAATCGTTAACACAAAAAGGAATTCTGCCCTCAACATGACAGGTGCGATCATACCAGCACTAATGCATTGGATCCCCTCAAAACTCTGAAGTTAAGCTTGCCTGGGCATGAATAGTACTATGATGTGTGACCCCCTGGGAAGTCCTTGTGTTGAACCCCCCTTTTCAATTTTTTTTGCCCTGGTTAACCTTGCCAAGATGCTTTACCCATCACATTTCTATTATCGAATCCCACGGCACCTTGGGCAAGACAACTTCACTTCGCGTGGTGGTTGGGCCCGCAAACCGAGGGCGTAGGGCTTGTGACCAGGTCTCCGGCGCTCCGGTGCCCATAACTTTTGATCCGTAAGGAGTTACGAGGCGCACAGCATACCGTTGGAAAGCTCTCTGAGAGCTCTACGACTGGGGCAGCCAGCTAGCTCGCTGTGCCCTTTTCGGACCATCGAAATCGAACGTTTTCATTAGTTTCGGGCCACTTTTCTTCTTTTGCTCTGTTTTTCTGTCCCGGATCGTACGTCGTGAGCTGTTAAAAGGACGACAACCTTACTCGCGGCACATTAGAGGACCCTACAATTCGTCGATATCACGTCTTGCGAGGATGCTGCGTTGTTGAAGCGGATGGGTTGTCGTTAAGACCATTGGGCCTTTTGAATGGGCCATATCTCTAGGCGGGGACTGTGAACCGTTAACACATAAAGGAATTGTGCCCTCAACATGACGGGGGTGATCATACCTGCACTAATGCACCGGATCCCATCAGAACTCCGAAGTTAAGCGTGCTTGGGCGAGAGTAGTACTAGGATGGGTGACCCCTTGGGAAGTCCTCGTGTTGCACCCCCATTTTCAATTTTTTTTGCTCCTGTTAGGGTTGCCAAAATACATTACCCACCACATTTCTATTCTCGAATCCCACGGCACCTTGGGCAAGACAACTTCTCTTCACGTGGAGGCTGGGCCCGTAAACCGGTGCCCATAACTTTTGATCCGTAAGGAGTTACGAGGCGCACAGCATACCGTTGGAAAGCTCTCTGAGAGCTCTACGACGGGGGCAGCTAGCTAGCTCGCTTTGCCCTTTTCAGAGCTCAAAATCGAACGTTTTCATCAGTTTCGGGCCACTTTTCTTCTTTTGCTCTGTTTTTCCGTCTCGGATCGTACGTCGTGAGCTGTTAAAAGGACGACAACCTTACTCGCGGCACATTAGAGGACCCTACAATGCGTCGATATCACGTCTTGCGAGGATGCTGCGTTGTTGAAGCGGATGGGTTGTCGTTAAGCCCATTGGGCCTTTTGAATGGGCCATATCTCTAGGCTGGGACTGTGAACCGTTAACACATAAAGGAATTGTGCCCTCAACATGACGGGTGCGATCATACCAGCACTAATGCACCGGATCCCATCAGAACTCCGAAGTTAAGCGTGCTTGGGCGAGAGTAGTACTACGATGGGTGACCCCTCGGGAAGTCCTCATGTTGCACCCCCTTTTCAATTTTTTTTGCACTGGTTAGGGTTGCCAAGATACTTTACCCACCACATTTCTATTATCGAATCCCACAGCACCTTGGGCAAGTCAACTTCTCTTCACGGGGAGGCTAGGCCCGCAAACCGAGGGCGTAGTGCTTTTGACCAGGTCTCCGTCGCTCCGGTGCCCATAACTTTTGATCCGTAAGGAGTTACGAGGCGCACAGCATACCGTCGGAAAGCTCTCTGAGAGCACTACGACGGGGGCAGCCAGCTAGCTCGCTTTGCCCTTTTCAGAGCTTAAAATCGAACGTTTTCACCAGTTTCGGGCCAGTTTTCTTCTTTTGCTCTATTTTTCTGTCCCGGATCGTACGTCGCGAGCTCTTAAAAGGACGACAACCTTACTCGCGGCACATTAGAGGACCCTACAATGAGTTGATATCACGTCGTGAGAGGATGCTGTGTTGTTGAAGCGGACGGGTTGTCGTTAATCCCATTGGGCCTTTTGAATGGGCCATATCTCTAGGCTGGGACTGTGAACCGTTAACACGTAAAGGAATTGTGCCCTCAACATGACGGGTGCGATCATACCAGCACTAATGCACCGGATCCCATCAGAACTCCGAAGTTAAGCGTGCTTGGGCGAGAGTAGTACTAGGATGGGTGACCCCCTGGGAAGTCCTCGTGTTGCACCCCCTTTTCAATTTTTTTTGCTCCGGTTAGGGTTGCCAAGATACTTTACCCACCACATTTCTATTATCGAATCCCACGGCACCTTGGGCAAGACAACTTCTCTTCACGTGGAGGCTGGGCCTGCAAACCGAGGGCGTAGGGCTTGTGACCAGGTCTCCGTCGCTCCGGTGCCCATAACTTTTGATCCGTAAGGAGTTACGAGGCGCACAACATACCGTTGGAAAGCTCTCTGATAGCTCTACGACGGGGGCAGCTAGCTAGCCTGCTATGCCCTTTTCGGAGCTCAAAATCGAACGTTATCATCAGTTTTGGGCCACTTTTCTTCTTTTGCTCTATTTTTCCGTCCCGGATCGTACGTCGTGAGCTGTTAAAAGGACGACAACCTTACTCGCGGCACATTAGAGGACCCTACAATGCGTCGATGTCACATCCTACGAGGATGCTGCGTTGTTTAAGCGGATGGGTTGTCGTTAAGCCCATTGGGCCTTTTGAATGGGCCATCCCTCTGGGCTGGGACTGTAAACCGTCAACACATAAGGGATTTGCGCACTCAACATGACAGGTGCGATCATACCAGCACTATTGCACCGGATCCCTTCAGAACTCCGAAATTAAGCGTTATTGGGCAAGAATAGTAAAAGGATGGGTGACCCCTTGGAAGTCCTCGTGTATCACCCCACTTTTCAATTTTTTTTGCCCGGTTAGCCTTGCCAAGATACTTTTTCCATCACATTTCTATTACCAAATCCCACGGCACATTGGGCAAGAAAACTTCGCTTCACGTGGAGGCTGGGCCGGCAAACCGAGGGCGTAGGACTTGTGACCAGGTCTCCGTCGCTCCGGTGCCCATAACTTTTGATCCGTAAGGAGTTACGCTGTGAGCCCCGACCCTGAATGACGTGTCTTACCTCGATTTGCCTGCCCTGTCTTGCTTTTCGTGCATGCCTCGTTATACATGCCTTAACCTAAATTGTGTGCCCTAATCCTCGATATACGTGCGATACCTGGATAAACATGCCATGACCTTAATTTACATGCGAGACCTTGATTTGCGTGTGTCTCTTCGTTTCGTGTGCATTAACCTTGAACTACGTGCCTTAACCTAGGTTTAAGAGGTGTACCTTAATTTATGTGCATTGCATTGAATTACGTATCGTGCATTGGTCTACGTGCATTGACCTAGGGTTGCGTGCGTTAGCATTGGAATATGTGCATTAGACTTGAAGTATGTGCCTTAGTCTAGAAGTTCGTGTCTTACCTCGTAGTTCGTGTTTACCTCGTGTTTCGTGCCCCGTCTTGATTTCGGTGCGTGCCTCGTAGTGCGTACCCTAGACCTAGGAATCCGTGCCACCACGTTAATCAAGAAATCATCCTACACAAAGCACTAAACTATAAAATAATCCTAATTCAAATCTCTACAAAATCCACTAACAATAAACAATTCAATCTACACAAACACCTAAACATTCTTTATTCTTTATTCTCACCCAAAACCAATGCACCTCAAATTTCACCCTTATTATAATCCATAATATGTTAAATAGAATCTGAAATTTCAGCAATTTGCAAGCCCTTGGCTGACCACTAAGTGCATTTAGTCTAGCATTGCATAATTTATTCATAATCCTAGACAAACTATGACACAAAGGCATTAAAAAATTGCTCAATTCCCCTCAAATCCCCACCATTTTCGACCAGCCCTTGCATGCCCATGCTAGCATTCAAAAAACAACATTTTGAAGACACAAAAATCAGGTTTTGGCTGCCCAAGGCCGACCACACCCTCAAAGGAATTGCAAAGCCATCACTTTGTCACATTCTCTCATTTTCCTCAATCTTTTCTCTCTCCCCTTCATTCTCTCTCTCCATTTTCGGTTCTTGGCTGAGTTTTCTACCTCCTTAGCTTGTCTTCTTCACATCTTGGTTGAGCAAGGTCGAGTAGCCATCGAGAAACCCAAGCAAACAAGCTAGAGCTCGAAATCACTCTTGCATGTGCATTTGAAGCTTCATTTCGGCCTAGGTGAGTTACTAAGCATCCATTTCTTTTCTTCATGGTTTAACATCATGCTTGTGCTAAGAGTTTGAACATTAAGCTAGGAAAAATAGAGAAAAACTAGTGAGGTTCTCGGCTAAGCAAGGGAAAGGAGAAGTTTTGAGCTTCAACAAAGGGTCTTGAGCATTTTGTGGTTGATTGCTAAGGTGAGGGTTAAAAGCTTTTGAAAACTCTTTGAAATCTCACATGCATGTTCATAAATGTGTATATTTGCTTCTGTACTTGAGTTATGTGGTCGTTCATGAGCTTAAACAACCATGCATGGCAAGATCTTGGCTTGAAAATGATGCTAGGTGAAGTCGAAATGGATGACAGCTCTCTGACCAGTCTGTTCGAGGTAAGTTTAGCTAAGAAAATGATGTTTAAAATGCTTGAAAATTGGTGGGTGACTAGTTTGGACAGTTTTGAACATTTTTCCCAGAAATAGGTCGAAGCAAATTTTGACTCTAAGGTCCTCAAAATGGCAAATCATTAAAATGTGACCAAATCTGGAAATCTGGAAAAATGAATCAGGTTTTGGCAGATGCACTGACCTTGTGGAACGAACCATATTTGACTTAGTAAATGTTGTCCAAAATGCATGAAAATTGGTGTGCTGCTATATTTTTCAGTTCTGGACAACTTTGTCAGAAATAGACCAAAGCTAAAAATGACTCGAAGGACCTCAAAAACGTCATTTTCTGAAAAGTGTGCAAATCTGGACAGTTTTGTGTTACCTCACTGTTTCGGTTATAACTAATGATTCTGAACTCCAATTGATGCAAGGCTTGTTTCTGATTTTAGATAACTTCTTAAGATTTAATTTGACATCTTATTCACTGAATTTGGAGATTGTTTGATTATCCCATTGATCATGAGAAAACAGCCTATTGCAGTGAGTGTTCCACTTAGCTATGTGCTTGGAAAACTATTGTAACCTCTTTTGTGGCACTAGTTGCTTGGAATTGTGGTGTTGGAATATTATGTGGACTGTTTTAAGCACTTGAGGATGTATGAATTGAATGATGTATGACTTGGGAATGATGTTAAGTTGACTTAGGGTTTGATCGCACGATTATGCATGAAATGGAAACCCTAATGACTAAGTATTCTTGCTAAGTGTTAACCATTGGATATTGTGAGGAAACTGTACGATGCGTGGGCTGCCCGTAAATGTTTTATAACTTTAAAAGTGATCTTGACCATTGCATGTTGACAAATAAGCTTTTCTCGCATTTGAACCCTTGTTGATATCACTACATGTTGAGTAATCTTATCACTTGATTGCGTGGACTTTTAATGAGTTATATGGCCTGTTTTACATGTGTTACATGGCTGCCCGTTTAATTTCCATATAACTCTATATGCCTTTCAAGTGAAATTTCCTGTCTTATCGTGTCCTGCCTGTTTATCTGTCAATGTGCAATCTTATGACTGTCCGGAGGCAACCTACTTTGTTGTCCTCCTTCTGTGATATATATTACCTGTCATAAATGTGCATTGCATACAAGGTTGCAACCTTTCCTGTTGGCATGGTAGTGATCACGTACGCCGGGCGGCATCGGGCTTGCCGGTGATACCGTGACCACCATGGTCCCATTCCCTCTCTCGCTTGGGGGCTAGACTTCCTCGGAGAGTTGGGTCGTAGGATTTTGGGGTACATCCGGAGTACACCCACCTGGTGTGTTTTGGGGAATGATTTGAAGTCAGCCGCATCTTCTGATTCTGAAACTGATCTGAGAGCAAAAGCTCGCCGTATCCTTTTTATTATGTGTATAAGTACTCCCGCTTGGATCCTAGAGAACCTCGGGGAGGAAAGATCGGTATTCCTGTTCTATACTTGTATTTCTGTACTTGTATTTCTGTTGTATTCATGTTTGAGAAAGGGATTTTCATAAGTTTAATCGGAAAATGAGTTTCAAAACGTATTTCTCGTTCCCCCTCGCTGAGTTCATAAGGACTCACCCTCTTTTTATCACAGGTGAAGAAGAACAGGTACAGGTACCCGAGGGCAATGTGCTTATCGATGATTCCTTGGAGTGATTGCCTGTCCCTACGTGCTTTTGTGCCTTGCCTGAAAGTGGTTGCTATATGGATGTTGTGTTTGATTGCAAATATTCATTTTATTGATGTAAATGACCCCGTTGTAATTTGGGTCTAATTCTGGGATTGTACTATCTATAACCGGATGAACTTTTATTTGGTTGTTTACTTTCGTTTTCTTCATTAGTAGTTATCGTAGGCATTCAAACCACTAGATGAACAATCAACTAAGTTAATTCTATCTAATTTCACTTAGGTGCTCATTTGCAAACTAAAGGATAATAGGTACTTGCATGATAGGAAATTGACAAATAAACGGGACATAGTTATCATGTTAGGCTTATTAACCAAACGAGACTTTCAAGATAAACTAGTAGGCAAATCGGTTGGTGACAAATAGGAGTCTTTAATGGAATTGGATTAATGATTGGAATAATTGAGGCGTTTAGAGAATTAGGCCAAACCAAATAGCCCAATTACAGCCGTTATACTGCCGGTTTACCGAAAAATTTTGGAGTTTAGGCCAAACGTTAAGTGTTAAATCTTCATGAACGGTTAAGTACGGGACGTGACTTGAATGTTTAGATCATACCCTAGTCTAACCTTTATAGGCCGGGTTGGGGCGTGACACCTTATATAAGAATGGTATCAGAGCTTAGTTTAGTAACTAGGCGTTAGTCGGGTTCAACTCTCGGACCATGGGTAGAAGCCCTAAGGTAATTATGATGTCTTGTTTATATGTGCTAATGTGTGCTAATGTGCTTTAATTGCTTTGAGAATTGAATACTATGTGCCTTTGTGGACTATATGTATTATGTGTCATGCACACCGACACGTTAGTGCCCTCAATAATGCATGCATGCTTTTATACTCCTTCCTTGATACATGTGCATGTTATATAACCATGAATGACTGTTTATACACATAGATAGTTAGGATTAGGACTTTCAGGGAAGTGAATTCATGCAGGAAGAACGAAAAGTCTCGATTAGAGATTTCTGGCATCTTCACAGGTACTCGATGGATAGTATGTATTATTGGATATGCATATGTATAAAATGCGTAGCACGGGTATAATTGTTGAGGTAAAGTTATCTCCTTATTTTTGGAATACCTATACCTGTGATTAAGTTGTCAATTTTATAGCTATGAAGTTATTGATTCCGTTAAACCGTTCTTCTAATTGTGGTTCAAGAATAAATGTTAAGGACATACAATTTTCCTTAGATATAAGAATATACTATTAAATATGTAGAGTAGTATATATTCTCATGTGCTGATAGTGGAAGTTGACTTGGAGGTTTCTTTGAATCCATTTCTCACATCTTAAAATTGGCTTGATAGGCTATCTAAGGAGTTGGCAATATACTCGTACGATTGAATCCTTACTTCATTGGAATTAAGCATCGTTGAACCTAACAAACAAGGTGTATATTAACGAGTTTCAAGTTCACTCAATGGTAAGTTTGTGACCTAGAAATTAAGGGATGAACTCGTGGAAATGGGCGATAGGGGTTAGATTATTAAGGCATGAATAATGTGTTTAGGTAACTTAACAATGGATAACCTCGAGACATGTAGGCAACTCTAGAGATTAAGTTTAACAAGATTGATGAATCTTTAGTATAACAAGATATGGGGATATTGGAATCGAGGAATTCGTGTAACGAGAACTCGTGTTCGGAAGACTACACCTAAATGTTTGGTCGAATGGAAGTGTAAGGTATTGAATTATGTATTAGATGATGTTGCTAAGGTCCTAAGTTGGATATTGGTTATATTAAGAATCATGGTATTAATTTGGCACCTCTCGGATTTAGTTGTGATTATGTAAGTAAGTCATTCTATGCACTCGTTGTTTGGATACCCTAGAGGATGTTGGAAAGCATATATCCTTAAGTAAGACCAATGGACCTATTATATTAACCATGGAAATGAGATTAAAGCATCTGGTTGCAAAGTGGAGTCGTAAGGATATGATTAGTAATCCTAAATAGCTAATAGTGAGTATGCATGATGATTCATGGTGAACCCTAGGACCTAAGGTCGATGAGTCTTGATGCTCTTAGCCTAGCTGAACATGTAAATGGGAAGAGTAAGATTTCATAAAGCTAAGATAGAGATGAATCAGAGTCATGATGACCAAGAGACTATTGTTAGACAAATGTATTATGTGCACCGTTTCACTTCTAGAAACTAGTAGTTGGAGACTTCGAATTGTGGTCATTGAATAAGAGGGGTGAATTTTGTAGTGATAGTTAAATAAGTAATTGATTACTTTTGAAGTTCTATTAGGTTATGTTGAAGGATGCCTCGTGGTCATAATTCTTATATTGATACAACCTTGAAGTTATCTCGTGTAAGTATTTTATGAGCTCGGTCATTTCGGTACCCATTTATAATCCTAGGATTGTTGCTGTATGGCCGGTAACCTAGTAGAGCATTGATATCACTTACATGGCTATGAACCTAGCTTAGTAACATTAATGTTGAAGATATATTGGCAGGCATTAAGTGTTCGAAGGAATGACTAGGTTGCTAAGTGAGTAGGACCATTGTCTTCTTAAGTATGACGTAATCTTGGATTGAGGTGAGTGGAATTTATTTGAGGTTGAAACTATTCGCTTTAGGAGTCTTGGTTAAGGAAAAAAAAAAAAAAAAAAAAAATTTCTGAAGCCTCGTGACGTGAAAATAGAGATTTGACTAAGAAGATAGATTGTGGATCATAAGCTGATGAAATTTACTTGTAAGAGTTGAACTAGTGCAACATGATTAGTTTACCTATGCAATTTCGATGGCAATTTGTTAGTGATACTTAATAAACCTTAGAATTCGAGTTTAATGAATCTCAACGGTCTTTCTCATTGATTACGAGCGTGAAGGTTAACAAAGCCGGGAAAGAAGATTAGTGAATAAGAGCCTGTAATTGGGAGACTAGTCATTAGAAGATTTACTAATCCAATATACCTTCAAGATAAGAACTATGATACTACCGATAGATGACGATTTGAGATGGATTAGTTGCTTGGTGAGTTCTTCCTGAAAATAGAGTCGTATCGTGGAAATGATCCATAACTTATGTATGACCTATGTGATAACAGTTTTGAAGCTAGTAGATAGGATATGTAAATCTTATATAGATCTCTCGTCTTGAAATTAGTGTATGTAACCATAAGATCGCGGTATTATTGTGATATTCCTTTTGAGGTATGGATGCGAGATTAATACAACATGAGTCATGATTTTGGAGTTACAATTCTATTGTTAGAATGCCGATGCAACTTTGATGACTATGTTTGAAGACGTTAACCTTAGTTAATGACCCTGACCTTAAGATCAAATGGAGAATAGAGAGTTGTTCAAAGGAACGAACTGTAAATGTAAGGGTCACACCGAATTAAATGATTGGAGAAAGCTAAGAAGTGAATTCGTTGTGGTAAGAGAGATCATAGAGCAAAGGACGACCTGGAGTTAAAAAATGACAATGGTCGGAATCCGTCTAAATGACCTTAACAAGTAAGAATGAATTTCGGGACGAAATTCTTTTAAGGAGGGGAGGATGTGAGGCCCGACCCTGAATGACGTGTCTTACCTCGATTTGCCTGCCCTGTCTTGGTTTTCGTGCATGCCTCGTTATACATGCCTTAACCTAAATTGTGTGCCCTAATCCTCGATATACGTGCGATACCTGGATAAACATGCCATGACCTTAATTTACATGCGAGACCTTGATTTGCGTGTGTCTCTTCGTTTCGTGTGCATTAACCTTGAACTACGTGCCTTAACCTAGGTTTAAGAGGTGTACCTTAATTTATGTGCATTGCATTGAATTACGTATCGTGCATTGGTCTACGTGCATTGACCTAGGGTTGCGTGCGTTAGCATTGGAATATGTGCATTAGACTTGAAGTATGTGCCTTAGTCTAGAAGTTCGTGTCTTACCTCGTAGTTCGTGTTTACCTCGTGTTTCGTGCCCCGTCTTGATTTCGGTGCGTGCCTCGTAGTGCGTACCCTAGACCTAGGAATCCGTGCCACCACGTTAATCAAGAAATCATCCTACACAAAGCACTAAACTATAAAATAATCCTAATTCAAATCTCTACAAAATCCACTAACAATAAACAATTCAATCTACACAAACACCTAAACATTCTTTATTCTTTATTCTCACCCAAAACCAATGCACCTCAAATTTCACCCTTATTATAATCCATAATATGTTAAATAGAATCTGAAATTTCAGCAATTTGCAAGCCCTTGGCTGACCACTAAGTGCATTTAGTCTAGCATTGCATAATTTATTCATAATCCTAGACAAACTATGACACAAAGGCATTAAAAAATTGCTCAATTCCCCTCAAATCCCCACCATTTTCGACCAGCCCTTGCATGCCCATGCTAGCATTCAAAAAACAACATTTTGAAGACACAAAAATCAGGTTTTGGCTGCCCAAGGCCGACCACACCCTCAAAGGAATTGCAAAGCCATCACTTTGTCACATTCTCTCATTTTCCTCAATCTTTTCTCTCTCCCCTTCATTCTCTCTCTCCATTTTCGGTTCTTGGCTGAGTTTTCTACCTCCTTAGCTTGTCTTCTTCACATCTTGGTTGAGCAAGGTCGAGTAGCCATCGAGAAACCCAAGCAAACAAGCTAGAGCTCGAAATCACTCTTGCATGTGCATTTGAAGCTTCATTTCGGCCTAGGTGAGTTACTAAGCATCCATTTCTTTTCTTCATGGTTTAACATCATGCTTGTGCTAAGAGTTTGAACATTAAGCTAGGAAAAATAGAGAAAAACTAGTGAGGTTCTCGGCTAAGCAAGGGAAAGGAGAAGTTTTGAGCTTCAACAAAGGGTCTTGAGCATTTTGTGGTTGATTGCTAAGGTGAGGGTTAAAAGCTTTTGAAAACTCTTTGAAATCTCACATGCATGTTCATAAATGTGTATATTTGCTTCTGTACTTGAGTTATGTGGTCGTTCATGAGCTTAAACAACCATGCATGGCAAGATCTTGGCTTGAAAATGATGCTAGGTGAAGTCGAAATGGATGACAGCTCTCTGACCAGTCTGTTCGAGGTAAGTTTAGCTAAGAAAATGATGTTTAAAATGCTTGAAAATTGGTGGGTGACTAGTTTGGACAGTTTTGAACATTTTTCCCAGAAATAGGTCGAAGCAAATTTTGACTCTAAGGTCCTCAAAATGGCAAATCATTAAAATGTGACCAAATCTGGAAATCTGGAAAAATGAATCAGGTTTTGGCAGATGCACTGACCTTGTGGAACGAACCATATTTTACTTAGTAAATGTTGTCCAAAATGCATGAAAATTGGTGTGCTGCTATATTTTTCAGTTCTGGACAACTTTGTCAGAAATAGACCAAAGCTAAAAATGACTCGAAGGACCTCAAAAACGTCATTTTCTGAAAAGTGTGCAAATCTGGACAGTTTTGTGTTACCTCACTGTTTCGGTTATAACTAATGATTCTGAACTCCAATTGATGCAAGGCTTGTTTCTGATTTTAGATAACTTCTTAAGATTTAATTTGACATCTTATTCACTGAATTTGGAGATTGTTTGATTATCCCATTGATCATGAGAAAACAGCCTATTGCAGTGAGTGTTCCACTTAGCTATGTGCTTGGAAAACTATTGTAACCTCTTTTGTGGCACTAGTTGCTTGGAATTGTGGTGTTGGAATATTATGTGGACTGTTTTAAGCACTTGAGGATGTATGAATTGAATGATGTATGACTTGGGAATGATGTTAAGTTGACTTAGGGTTTGATCGCACGATTATGCATGAAATGGAAACCCTAATGACTAAGTATTCTTGCTAAGTGTTAACCATTGGATATTGTGAGGAAACTGTACGATGCGTGGGCTGCCCGTAAATGTTTTATAACTTTAAAAGTGATCTTGACCATTGCATGTTGACAAATAAGCTTTTCTCGCATTTGAACCCTTGTTGATATCACTACATGTTGAGTAATCTTATCACTTGATTGCGTGGACTTTTAATGAGTTATATGGCCTGTTTTACATGTGTTACATGGCTGCCCGTTTAATTTCCATATAACTCTATATGCCTTTCAAGTGAAATTTCCTGTCTTATCGTGTCCTGCCTGTTTATCTGTCAATGTGCAATCTTATGACTGTCCGGAGGCAACCTACTTTGTTGTCCTCCTTCTGTGATATATATTACCTGTCATAAATGTGCATTGCATACAAGGTTGCAACCTTTCCTGTTGGCATGGTAGTGATCACGTACGCCGGGCGGCATCGGGCTTGCCGGTGATACCGTGACCACCATGGTCCCATTCCCTCTCTCGCTTGGGGGCTAGACTTCCTCGGAGAGTTGGGTCGTAGGATTTTGGGGTACATCCGGAGTACACCCACCTGGTGTGTTTTGGGGAATGATTTGAAGTCGGCCGCAACTTCTGATTCTGAAACTGATCTGAGAGAAAAAGCTCGCCGTATCCTTTTTATTATGTGTATAAGTACTCCCGCTTGGATCCTAGAGAACCTCGGGGAGGAAAGATCGGTATTCCTGTTCTATACTTGTATTTTTGTACTTGTATTTCTGTTGTATTCATGTTTGAGAAAGGGATTTTCATAAGTTTAATCGGAAAATGAGTTTCAAAACGTATTTCTCGTTCCCCCTCGCTGAGTTCATAAGGACTCACCCTCTTTTTATCACAGGTGAAGAAGAACAGGTACAGGTACCCGAGGGCAATGTGCTTATCGATGATTCCTTGGAGTGATTGCCTGTCCCTACGTGCTTTTGTGCCTTGCCTGAAAGTGGTTGCTATATGGATGTTGTGTTTGATTGCAAATATTCATTTTATTGATGTAAATGACCCCGTTGTAATTTGGGTCTAATTCTGGGATTGTACTATCTATAACCGGATGAACTTTTATTTGGTTGTTTACTTTCGTTTTCTTCATTAGTAGTTATCGTAGGCATTCAAACCACTAGATGAACAATCAACTAAGTTAATTCTATCTAATTTCACTTAGGTGCTCATTTGCAAACTAAAGGATAATAGGTACTTGCATGATAGGAAATTGACAAATAAACGGGACATAGTTATCATGTTAGGCTTATTAACCAAACGAGACTTTCAAGATAAACTAGTAGGCAAATCGGTTGGTGACAAATAGGAGTCTTTAATGGAATTGGATTAATGATTGGAATAATTGAGGCGTTTAGAGAATTAGGCCAAACCAAATAGCCCAATTACAGCCGTTATACTGCCGGTTTACCGAAAAATTTTGGAGTTTAGGCCAAACGTTAAGTGTTAAATCTTCATGAACGGTTAAGTACGGGACGTGACTTGAAAGTTTAGATCATACCCTAGTCTAACCTTTATAGGCCTGGTTGGGGCGTGACACGCAGCATACCGTTGGAAAGCTCTTCGAGAGCTCTACGACGGGGGCAGCAAGCTTGCTCGCTGTGCCCTTTTTGGAGCCCAAAATAGAACGTTTTCATCATTTTCGGGCGATTTTCCTTTTTTTGCTCTGTTTTTCCGTCACGGATCGTACGTCGTGAGCTGTTAAAAGGATGACAACCATACTCGCGGCACATTAGAGGACCCTACAATGCGTCGATATCACGTCTTGCGAGGATGCTGCGTTGTTGAAGCGGATGGGTTGTCGTTAAGCCCATTGGGCCTTTTGAATGGGTCATATCTCAAGGCTGGGACTGTGAACCGTTAACACATAAAGGAATTGTGCCCTCAACATGACGGGTGCGATCATACCAGCACAAATGCACCGGATCCCATCAGAACTCAGAAGTCAAGCGTGCTTGGCCGAGAGTAGTACTAGCATGGGTGACCCCCTAGGAAGTCCTCGTGTTGCACCCCCCTTTTCAATTTTTTTTGCTCCGGTTAGGGATGCCAAGATACTTTACCCACCACATTTCTATTATCAAATCCCACTGCACCTTGGGCAACACAACTTCTCTTCACGTGGAGGCTGGGCCCGCAAACCGAGGGCATAGGGCTTGTGACTAGGTCTCCGTCGCTCCAGTGCCCATAACTTTTGATCCGTAAGGAGTTACGAGGCGCACAGCATACGGTTGGAAAGCTCTCTGAGAGCTCTACGACAGGGGAAGCAAGCTCCCTTGCTGTGCCCTTTTCGGAGCTCAAAATCGAACGTTTTCATTAGTTTCGGGCCACTTTTCTTCTTTTGCTCTGTTTTTCCGTCCCGGATCGTACGTCGTGAGCTGTTAAAAGGACGACAACCTTACTCGCGGCACATTAGAGGACCCTACAATGCGTCGATATCACGTCTTGCGAGGATGCTGCGTTGTTGAAGCGGATGGGTTGTCGTTAAGCCCATTGGGCCTTTTGAATGGGTCATATCTCTAGGCTGGGACTGTGAACCGTTAACACATAAAGGAATTGTGCCCTCAACATGACGGGTGCGATCATACCAGCACAAATGCACCGGATCCCATCAGAACTCCGAAGTTAAGCGTGCTTGGGCGAGAGTAGTACTAGGATGGGTGACCCCCTGGGAAGTCCTCGTGCTGCACCCCCCTTTTCAATTTTTTTTGCTCCGGTTAGGGTTGCCAAGATACTTTACCCACCACATTTCTATTATCAAATCCCACTGCACCTTGGGCAACACAACTTCTCTTCACGTGGAGGCTGGGCCCGCAAACCGAGGGCATAGGGCTTGTGACTAGGTCTCCGTCGCTCCAGTGCCCATAACTTTTGATCCGTAAGGAGTTACGAGGCGCACAGCATACGGTTGGAAAGCTCTCTGAGAGCTCTACGACAGGGGAAGCAAGCTCCCTTGCTGTGCCCTTTTCGGAGCTCAAAATCGAACGTTTTCATTAGTTTCGGGCCACTTTTCTTCTTTTGCTCTGTTTTTCCGTCCCGGATCGTACGTCGTGAGCTGTTAAAAGGACGACAACCTTACTCGCGGCACATTAGAGGACCCTACAATGCGTCGATATCACGTCTTGCGAGGATGCTGCGTTGTTGAAGCGGATGGGTTGTCGTTAAGCCCATTGGGCCTTTTGAATGGGCCATATCTCTAGGCTGGGACTGTGAACCTTTAACACATAAAGGAATTGTGCCCTCAACATGACGGGTGCGATCATACCAGCACTAATGCACCGGATCCCATCAGAACTCCGAAGTTAAGCGTGCTTGGGCGAGAGTAGTACTAGGATGGGTGACCCCCTGGGAAGTCCTCGTGTTGCACCCCCCATTTCAATTTTTTTTGCTCTGGTTAGGGTTGCCAAGATACTTTACCCACCACATTTCTATTATCGAATCCCACTGCACCTTGGGCAAGACAACTTCACTTCACGTGGAGGCTGGGCCCGCAAACCGAGGGCGAAAGGCTTATGACCAGGTCTCCGTCGCTCCGGTGCCCATAACTATTGATCCGTAAGGAGTTACGAGGCGCACATCATACGGTTGGAAAGCTCTCTGAGAGCTCTACGACAGGGAAAGCAAGCGAGCTTGCTATGCCCTTTTCGGATCTCAAAATCGAACGTTTTCATTAGTTTCGGGCCACTTTTCTTCTTTTGCTCTGTTTTTCCGTCCCGGATCGTACGTCGTGAGCTGTTAAAATGACGACAACCTTACTCGCGGCACATTAGAGGACCCTACAATGCGTCGATATCACGTCTTGCGAGGATGCTGCGTTGTTGAAGCGGATGGGTTGTCGTTAAGCCCATTGGGCCTTTTGAATGGGCCATATCTCTAGGCTGGGACTGTGAACCTTTAACACATAAAGGAATTGTGCCCTCAACATGACGGGTGCGATCATACCAGCACTAATGCACCGGATCCCATCAGAACTCCGAAGTTAAGCGTGCTTGGGCGAGAGTAGTACTAGGATGGGTGACCCCCTGGGAAGTCCTCGTGTTGCACCCCCCATTTCAATTTTTTTTGCTCTGGTTAGGGTTGCCAAGATACTTTACCCACCACATTTCTATTATCGAATCCCACTGCACCTTGGGCAAGACAACTTCACTTCACGTGGAGGCTGGGCCCGCAAACCGAGGGCGTAAGGCTTGTGACCAGGTCTCCGTCGCTCCGGTGCCCATAACTTTTGATCCGTAAGGAGTTACGAGGCGCACAGCATACCGTTGGAAAGCTCTCTGAGAGCTCTACGACGGGGGCGGCTAGCTAGCTTGCTGTGCCCTTTTCGGAGCTCAAAATCGAACGTTTTCATTAGTTTCGGGCCACTTTTCTTCTTTTGCTCTGTTTTTCCGTCCCGGATCGTACGTCGTGAGCTGTTAAAAGGATCCCAACCTTACTCGCGGCACATTAGAGGACCCTACAATGCGTCGATATCACGTCTTGCGAGGATGCTGCGTTGTTGAAGCGGATGGGTTGTCGTTAAGCCCATTGGGCCTTTTGAATGAGTCATATCTCTAGGCTGGGACTGTGAACCGTTAACACATAAAGGAATTGTGCCCTTAACATGACGGGTGCGATCATACCAGCACTAATGCACCGGATCCCATCAGAACTCCGAAGTTAGCGTGCTTGGGCGAGAGTAGTACTAGGATCGGTGACCCACTGGGAAGTCCCCGTGTTGTACCCCCCTTTTTAATTTTTTTTTCTCCGGTTAGGGTTGCCAAGATACTTTACCCACCACATTTCTATTATCGAATCCCACGGCACCTTGGGCAGGACAACTTCTCTTCACGTGGAGGCTTGGATCGTACGTCGTGACCGGTTAAAAGGATGACAACATTACTCGCGGGACGTTAGAGGGCCCTACAATGCATCGATATCACGTCTTGCAAGGATGCTGCGTTGTTGAAGCGGATGGGTTGTCGTTAAGCCCATTAGGCCTTTTGAATGGGCCATCTCTCTAGGCTGGGACTATGAACCGTTAACACAAAAAGGAATTGTACCCTCAACATGACGGGTGCAATCATACTAGCACTAATGCACCGGATCCCATCAGAACTCCGAAGTTAAGCGTGCTTGGGCGAGAGTAGTACTATGATGGGTGACCCCCTTGGAAGTCCTCGTGTTGTAACCCCCTTTTAATTTTTTTTTTCTCCGGTTAGGGTTGCCAAGATACTTTATCCACCACATTTCAATTATCGAATCCCACGACACCTTGGGCAAGACAACTTCGCATCACGTGGAGGCTGGGCCCGTAAACCGTGGGCGTAGTGGTTGTGACCAGGTCTCTGTCACTCTGGTGCCCATAACTTTTGGTCTGTAAGGCGTTACGTGGCGCATAGCATGCCGTTGTGAAACTCTCCGAGAGCTCTATGATGGGGGAAGCCAGCTTGCTCGTTGTGCCCATTTTTAGAGCCCAAAATCGAACATCTTCGCCAGTTTCGGGCCACTTTTCTCCTTTTGCTCTATTTTTCCATCCCAGATCGGACGGCGTGAGCTGTTAAATAGACGACAACCTTCCACCGGAGATATTACAGGGCCCTACACTGCATCGATATCACGTCTTGCTAGGATGCTGCGTTGTTGAAACTGATGGGTTGTCGTTAAGCCCATTGGGCCTTCTGAATGAGCCATCTCTCTAGGCTGGGACTGTGAACCATTAACACATAAAGGAATTGTGCCCTCGACATGGCGGGTGCGATCATACCAGCACTAATGCACCGGATCCCATCAGAACTCCGAAGTTAAGCGAGCTTGGGCGAGAGTAGTACTAGGATGGGTGAGCCCCTAGGAAGTCCTTGTGTTGCCCCCCCCCCCTTTTAAATTTTTTTTGCTCCGATTAGGGTTGCCAAGATACTTTATCCACCACATTTCTATTATCGAATCCCACGACACCTTGGGAAAGACAATTTCGCTTCACGTGGAGGCTGGGCCCGCAAACCGAGGGCGTAGGGGTTGTGACTAGGTCTCCGTTGCTCCGGTGCCCATAACTTTTGATCCGTAAGGAGTTACGCGGTGCACAGCATACCGTTGCAAAGCTCTCCGAGACCTCTACATCGGGGGCAGCTAGCTTACTCGCTGTACCCTTTTTGGAGCCCAATATCGAACGTTTTCATCAGTTTTAGGCCACTTTTCTTGTTTTGCTATGTTTTTTCATCCCGAATCGTATGTCGTGAGCTGTTAAAAGGACGACAACCTTACTTGCGGGAAATTAGAAAGCCCTACAATGTATCCATATCACGTCTTGCGAGGATGATGCAATGTTGAAGCAGATGGGTTGTCGTTAAGCCCATTGGGCCTTTTAAGTGGGCCATCTCTCTATGCTCGGACTGTTAACCATTAACACATAAAGGAATTGTGCCCTCAACGTGACAGGTGCGATCATACCAGTACTAATGCACCGAATCCCATCAGAACTCCAAATTGAAACGAGCTTGGTCGAGAGTAGTACTAGGATGGGTGACCCCTTGGGAAGTCCTCGTGTTGCACCCCCCTTTTCAATTTTTTTTGCTCCAGTTAAGGTTGCCAAGATACTTTATCCATCACATTTCTATTACCGAATCCCACGGCACCTTGGACAAGACAACTTCGCTTCACGTGGAAGCTGGGCCCGTAAACCAAGGGCGTAGGGCTTGTGACTAGGTCTCCGTCGCTCCGGTGCCCATAACTTTTGATCCGTAAGGAGTTACGCGGCGCACATCATACAGTTGCAATGCTCTGCGAGAGCTCTATGATGGGGGCAGCTAGCTTGCTCGCTGTGCCCCCTTTGGGAGCCCAAAATTGAAAGTTTTCATCAATTTCGGGCCACTTTTCTTCTTTTGCTCTATTTTTCTGTCCCGGATCGTACGTCGTGTGCTGTTAAAGGGACGACAACCTTACTTGCTGGACATTAGAGAGCCCTACTACACGTCGATATCATGTCTTGCGTAGGACGTGTGACCAGGTCTCTGTTGCACCGGTGCCCATAACTTTTGATCCGTAAGGAGTTACGTGGCGCACAGCATACCGTTGCCAAGCTCTCCGAGAGCTCTACGACGGGGGCAGCCAACTTGCTGGGTGTGCCCTTTTTGGAGCTCAAAATCGAACGTTTTCATAAGTTTCGGGCCACTTTTCTTCTTTTGTACTATTTTGCCTTCCCGGATCGTACGTCGTGAGCTGTTAAAAGGACGACAACCTTACTCGCGGGACATTAGAGGGCCCTACAATGCGTCGATATCACGTCTTGCGAGGATGCTGCGTTGTTGAAGCTGATGGGTTATCGTTAAGCCCATTCGTCCTTTTGAATGGGCCATCTCTCTAGGCTGGGACTGTGAACCGTTAACACATAATGGAATTATGCCCTCAACGTGACGAGTGCGATCATACCCGCGCTAATGCACCAGATCCCATCAGAACTCCGAAGTTAAGCGTGCTTGGGCGAGAGTAGTACTAGGATGGGTGACCCCCTTGGAAGTCTTCGTGTTGCACCCCGCTTTTCAATTTTTTTTGCTCCGGTTAGGGTTGCCAAGATACTTTATCCACCACATTTCTATTATTGAATCCCACGTCACCATGGGCAAGACAACTTCGCTTCACATGGAGGCTGGGCCAGCAAACCGAGGGTGTAGGGCTTGTGACCTGGTCTCCGTTGCTCCGGTGCCTATAACTTTTGATCCGTAAGGAGTTACGTGGCGCACAGCATACCGTTCCAAAGCTCTCCGAGGGCTCTACAATGGGGGCAGCTAGCTTGCTCGCTGTGCCCTTTTTAGAGCCCAAATTCGAATGTTTTTCATCAGTTTCGGGCCGTTTTTCTTCTTTTTCTCTGTTTTTCCATCCCGGATCATACGTCGTGAGCTGTTAAAAAGATGACAACCTTACTCGCGGAATATTAGAGGGCCCTACAACACGTCGATATCACATCTTTTGAGGATGCTTTGTTGTTAAAGCAGATGGGTTGTCGTTAAACCCATTGGGCCTTTTGAATGGGCCATCTCTCTAGGCTGGGACTGTGAACCGTTAACACATAATGGAATTGTGCCCACAATGTGACGGGTGCGATCATACCATCACTAATGCACCGGATCCCATCAGAACTCTGAAGTTAAGCGTGCTTGGGCGAGAGTAGGACTAGGATGGGTTACCCCTTGGGAAGTCCTCGTGTTGCACCCCCCTTTTCAATTTTTTTTGTTCCGGTTAAGGTTGCCAAGATACTTTATCCATCACATTTCTATTACCGAATCCCACGGCACCTTGGGCAAGACAACTTCACTTCACGTAGAAGCTGGGCCCGTAAACCGAGGGCGTAGGGCTTGTGACTAGGTCTCCGTCGCTCTGGTGCCCATAACTTTTGATCCGTAAAGAGTTACGCGGCACACAACATACAGTTGCAAAGCTCTGCGAGAGCTCTACGACGGGGGCAGCTAGCTTGCTCGCTGTGACCCCTTTGGGAGCCCAAAATCGAAAGTTTTCATCAGTTTCGGGCCACTTTTCTACTTTTGATCTGTTTTTCCGTCCAGGATCGTACGTCATGTGCTGTTAAAAGGACGACAACCTTACTTGCTGGAAATTAGAGGGCCCTACTACGCTTCGATATCATGTCTTCCGAGGATGCTGCGTTGTTGAAGCAGATGGATTGTCGTTAAGCCCACTGGGCCTTTTGAATGGGCCATCTCTCTAGGCTAGGACTGTGAACCGTTAACACATAACGGAATTGTGCCCTCAACGTGACGGGTGCGATCATTCACCACATGGGTTGTCGTTAGCACTAATGCACCGAATCCCATTAGAACTCCGAAGTTAAGGGAGCTTGGGCGAGAGTAGTACTAGTATGGGTGACCCTCTGGGAAGTCCTCGTGTTGCAACCCCCTTTTCAATTTTTTTTGCTCCGGTTAGGTTTGCCAGGATAATTTATCCATCACATTTCTATTACCGAATCCCACGGCACCCTGGGCAAGACAACTTCGCTTCACGTGGAGGCTGGGCCCGCAAATCGAGGGCATAAGGCTTGTGACCAGGTCTCCGTCGCTCCGGTGCCCATAACTTTTGATCCGTAGGGAGTTATGCGGTGCACAGCATAATATTGCAAAGCTCTCTGAGAGCTCTACGATGGGGGCAGCCAGATTGCTCCCTATGCTCTTTTTGGAGCCCAAAATCGAACGTTTTCATCAGTTTCGGGCCACTTTTCTTCTTTTACTCTATTTTTTCATCCCGGATCGTACGTCGTGAGCTGTTAAAAGGACGACAACCGTACTTGGGGACATTAGAGGGCCCTACAATGCGTCGATATCACGTCTTGTGAGGATGCTGCGTTGTTGAAGCGGATGGGCCCATTGGGCCTTCTGAATGGGCCATCTCTCTCGGCTGGGACTGTGAACCGTTAACACATAAAGGAATTGTGCCCTCAACATGACAAGTGAGATCATACATGCACTAATCCACCGGATCCCATCAGAAATCCGAAGTTGAGCGTGCTTGGGCGAGAGTAGTACTAGGATAGGTGACCCTTGGGATGTCCTCGGGTTGCACCCCCCATTTCAATTTTTTTTGCTCCGGTTAGGGTTGCCAAGATAATTTATCCACCACATTACTATTATCGAATCCCACGACACCTTGGGAAAGACAACTTCGCTTCATGTGGAGGTTGGGCCCGCAAACTGAGGGCGTAGGGCTTGTGACCAGGTCTCCGTCGCTCCGATGCCCATAACTTTTGATCCGTAAGGAGTTACCCGGCGAACAGCATACTGTTGCAAATCACTCCAAGAGCTCTACGATGGGGGCAGCTAGCTTGCTCGCTATGCCCTTTTTGGAGCCCAAAATCGAACGTTTTAATCAGTTTCGGGCCACTTTTCTTCTTTTGCTATGTTTTTTCGTCCCAGATCGTACGTCGTGAGCTGTTAAAAGGATGACAACCTTACTTGTCGGACATTAGAGGGCCCTAGAACGCGTCGATATCACGTCTTGCGAGGATGCTGCGTTGTTGAAGTAGATGGGTTGTGGTTAAGCCCTTTGGGCCTTTTGAATGGGCCATCTCTCTAGGCTGGGAGTCTGAACCATTAACACATAAAGGAATTGTGCCCTCAACACGATGGGTGTGATCATACAAGCACTAATGCACCGGATCCCATCAGAACTCTGAAGTTAAGCGTGCTTGGGCGAGAGTAGTACTAGGATGGGTGACCCCTTGGGAAGTCCACGTGTTGCACCCCCATTTTCAATTTTTTTTGCTCCGGTTAGAGTTGCCAAGATACTCTATCCACCACATTTCTATTATTGAATCCCACGACACCTTGGGCAAGACAACTTCGCTTCATGTGGAGGTTGGGCCCGCAAGGCGACGGCGTAGGGCTTGTGACCAGGTCTCCGTCGCTCCGGTGCCCATAACTTTTGATCCGTAAGGAGTTACGTAGCGCACAGCATACCGTTCAAAAGCACTCCGAGAGCTCTACGACGGCGAACGTTTTCACCAGTTTCAGGCCACTTTTCTACTTTTGCTCTATTTTTCCGTCCCGGATCGTACACCGTGAGCTATTAAAAGGATGACAACCTTACTCGCGGGACATTTGAGGGCCCTATAACTCGTCGATATCACATCTTGCGAGGATGCTGCGTTGTTGAAGTTGATGGGTTATCGTTAAGCCCGTTGGGCCTTCTAAATGGGCTATCTCTCTAGACTGGGACTGTGAACTGTTAACAAATAAAGGAATTGTGCCCTCAACATGACGGGTGCGATCATACCAGCACTAATGCACCGGATCACATCAGAACTCCGAAGTTAAGCGTGCTTGGGCGAGAGTAGTACTTGGATGGGTGACCCCCTCGGAAGTCCTCGTGTAGTACCCCCTTTTTCAATTTTTTTTTCTCCGATTAGGGTTGCCAAGATACTTAATCCACCACATTTCTATTATTGAATCTCATGACACCTTGGGCAAGACAACTTCGCTTCACGTGGAGGCTGGGCCCGCAAACCGAGGGCGTAGGGCATGTGACCAGGTCTCTGTCGCTCTAGTGCCCATAACGTTTGATCCGTAAGGAGTTACACGGCGCATAGCATACCGTTGCAAAGCACTTTGAGAGCTCTACGACGGGGGCAACCAGCTTGCTCGCTATGCTCTTTTTGGAGCCCAAAATTGAACGCTTTCATCAATTTCAGGCCACTTTTCTTCTTTTGCGCTATTTTTCCATCTCGGATCGTACGTCGTAAGTTATTAAAAGGGTGGCAACGTTACTCGCGGGACATTAGATGGCCGTACAATGAGTCGATATCACGTCTTGCGAGGATGCTGCATTGTTGAAGCGGATGGGTTATCGTTAAGCCCATTGGGCCTTCTGAATGGGCCATCTCTCTAGACTGGGACTGTGAACCATTAACACATAAAGGAATTGTGCCCTCAACATTGAAGGTGCGATCATACCAGCACTAATGCACCGGATCCCATAAGAACTCAAAAGTTAAGCGTGCTTGGGTGAGAGTAGTACTAGGATGGGTAAACCCCTGGGAAGTTCTCGTGTTGCACCCCCCTTTTCAATTTTTTTTCTCCGGCTAGGGTTGCCAAGATACTTTATCCACCACATTTCTATTATCAGATCCCACTGCACCCAGGGCAAGACAACTTCGCTTCACGTGGAGGCTGGGCCCGCAAATCGAGGGCGTAGTGCTTGTGACCAGGTCTCCGTCGCTCTAGTGGCCATAACTTTTGATCCGTAAGGAGTTACGCGATGCACAGCATACTATTGTAAAGCTCTCCGAGAGCTCTACGACGGGGGCAGCCAGCTTGCTTGCTATGCCCACTTTTGGGGCCCAAATTCGAACGTTTTCAATAGTTTCGGGACACGTTTCTTCTTTTGCTCTGTTTTACAGTCGGGATCGTACGTCGTGAGGTGTTAAAAGGATGACAACCTTACTTGCGGGACGTTAGAGGGCCCTATAATGCGTCGATATCATGGCTTGCGAGGATGCTGCGTTGTTGAAGCAGATGGGTTGTCGTTAAGCCCATTGGCCCTTCTGAATGGGCCATCTCTTTAGGCTGGGACTATGAACCGTCAACACATAAAGGGATTGTGCCCTCAACATGATGGGTGGATCATACCAGCACTAATCCACTGGATCCCCTCAAAACTCCGAAGTTAAGCCTGCTTGAGCGAGAGTAGTACTAGGATGGGTGACCCCCTAGGAAGTCCTCGTGTTGCCCCCCACTTTTCAATTTTTTTTGCTCCCGTTAGGGTTGCCAAGATAATTTATCCACCACATTTCTATTATCGAATCCCCCAGCAACCTGGGCAAGACAACTTCGCTTCACGTGGAGACTGGGCCAGCAAACCGAGGGCGTAGGGCTTGTGACCAGGTCTCCGTCGCTTCGGTGCCCATAACTTTTGATCCGTAAGGAGTTACGCGGCGCACAGCATACTGTTGCAAAGCTCTCCGGGAGCACTACGATGGGGGCAGCTAGCTTCCTCACTGAGCCCTTTTTGGAGGCCGAAATGGAACGTTTTCATTTGTTTCGGGCCACTTTTCTACTTTTGCTCTGTTTTTTCATCCCGAATCGTACGTCGTGAGCTGTTAAAAGGATGACAAACTTACTTGCGGGACATTAGAGGGCCCTACAACGCGTCGATATCACGTCTTGCGAGGATGCTGCATTGTTGAAACATATGGGTTGTGGTTAAGCCCTTTGGGACTTTTGAATGGGCTATCTCTCTAGGCTGGGACTGTGAACCGTTAACACATAAAGGAATTGTGCCCTCAACATGACGGGTGTGATCATACCAGAACTAATGCACTGGATCCCATCAGAATTCCGAAGTTAAGCGTACTTGGGCGAGAGTAGTACTAGGATGAGCGACCCCTTGGGAAGGCCTCGTGTTGCACCCCCCTTTTCAATTTTTTTTGCTCCGGTTAGGGTTGCCAAAATACTTTATCCACCACATTTCTATTATCGAATTCCACGGCACCCTGGGCATGACAACTTCGCTTAACGTGGAGGGTGGGCCTACAAACCGAAGGCGTAGTACTTATGACCAGGTCTCCGTCGCTCCGGTGCCCATAACTTTTGATCCGTAAGGAGTTACGCGGCGCACAGCATACTGTTGCAAAGCACTCCGAGAGCACTACGATGGATGCAGCTAGCTTCCTCGTTGAGCCCTTTTTGGAGCCCAAAATTGAACGTTTTCATTTGTTTCGGGCCACTTTTCTTCTTTTGCTCTGTTTTTTCATCCCTGATCGTACTTCGTGAACTGTTAAAAGGACGGCAACCTTACTTGCCGGACATAAGAAGGCCCTACAATGTGTCGATATCACGTCTTGCGAGGATGCTGTGTTGTTGAAGCAGATGGGTTGTCGTTAAGCCCATTGGGCCTTCTGAATGGGCCATCTCTTTAGGCTGGGATTGTGAACCGTTAACACATAAAGGAATTGTGCCCTCAACATGATGGGTGCGATCATACCAGCACTAATCCACCGGATTCCCTCAGAACTCCGAAGTTATGCCTGCTTGAGCGAGAGTAGTACTAGGATGGGTGACCCCCTAGGAAGTCCTCGTGTTGCACCCCGCTTTTCAATATTTTTTGCTCCGGTTAGGGTTGCCAAGATACTTTATCCACCACATTTCTATAATCGAATCCCACGGCACCCAGGGCAAGACAACTTCGCTTCACGTGGAGGCTGGGCCCGCAAACCGAGGACGTAGGGCTTGTGACCAAGTCTCCGTCGCTCCGGTGCCCATAAATTTTGATCCGTAAGGAGTTATGCGACGCACAGCATACCGGTGCAAAGCTCTCCTAGAGCTCTACGATGGGGGTAGCTAGCTTGCTCGTTGTGCCCTTTTTGGAGACAAAAATTGAACATTTTAATCAATTTCAGGTCACTTTTCGTCATTTGCTCTATTTGTCCGTCCCGGATCATATGTCGTGAGCTGTTAAAAGGACGACAACCTTATTCGTGGGACATTAGAGGGCCTTACAACGCGTCGATATCACGGCTTGCGAGGATGCTACGTTGTTGAAGTAGATGGGTTGTCCTAAAGCCCATTGGGCCATTCGAATGGGCCATCTCTCTAGGTTGGGACTATGAACCGTTGACACATAAAGGAATTGTGCCCTCAACATGGCGGGTTCGATCATACCAGCACTAATGCATTGGATCCCATCAGAACTCCGAAGTTAAGCGTGCTTGGGCGAGAGTAGTACAAGGATGGGTGACCCCCAGGGAAGTCCTCGTGTTGCACCCCCCTTTTCAATTTTTTTTTGCTCCGGTTAGGGTTGCCAAGATACTTTATCGACCATATTTCTACTATCGAATCCCACGTCACCCTGGGCAAGACATCTTCGCTTAACGTGGAGGCTGGGCCCTCAAACTGGGGGCGTAGAGCTTGTGACCAGGTCTCCGTCGCTCCGGTGCCCATAACTTTTGATCCGTAAGGAGTTTTGCAGCGCATAGTATACCATTGCAAAGCTCTCCGAGAGCTCTACGATGGGGACAACCAGCTTGCTCACTGTGCTCATTTTTGGAGCCCAAATTCGAACGTTTTTACCAATTTCGGGCCACTTTTCTTCTTTTGCTCTTTTTTTTCGTCCCGGATCGTACATCGTGAGCTGTTAAGAGGACTGCAACCTTACTCGCGAGACATTAGAGGGTGCTACAACGCATCGATATCACGTTTTGCGAGGCTACTACGTTGTTGAAGCAAAAGCGTTGTCGTTAAGCCAATTGGACCTTTTAAATGGGCCATCTCTCTATGCTAGGACTGTGAACAGTTAACACATAAAGGAATTGTGCCCTCAACATAACAGGTGCGATCATACCAGCCCTAATGCACCGGATCCCATTAGAACTCCGAAGTTATGTGTGTTTGGTCGAGAGTAGTACTAGGATGGGTGACCCCCTGGGAAGTCCTCGTGTTGCACCCCCCTTTTCAATTTTTTTTGCTCCGATTAGGGTAGCCAAGATACTTTATCCACCACATTTCTATTACCAAATCCCACGGCACCTTGGGCAAGAAAACTTCGCTACACGTAGAGGTTGGGCCCGCAAACCGAAGGCATAGGGCTTGTGACCAGGTCTCCATTGCTCCGGTGCCAATGTCTTTTGCTCCGTAAGGAGTTACGCAGCGCACAGCATACCGTTGCAATGCTCTCCGAGAGCTCTATGACGGGGGCAACTAGCTTGCTCGCTGTGCCCTTTTTGGAGCCCAAAATCGAACGTTTTCATCAATTTCGCGCCACTTTTCTTCTTCTGCGCTGTTTTTCCCTCCCGAATCGTACGTCATGAGCTGCGAAAAGGACGACAACATAACTTGCGTTACATTAGAGGGCCAAACAACACGTCGATATCACGTCTTGCGAGGATGCTGCGTTGTTGAAGCATATTGGTTATGGTTAAGCCCTTTGGGCCTTTTGAATGGGCTATCTCTCTAGGCTGGGACTGTGAACCATTAATACATAAAAGAATTGTGCCCTCAACATGATGGGTGCGATCATACCAGCACTAATGCACTGGATCCCATCAGAACTCCGAAGTTAAGCATGCTTGGGCGAAAGTAATACTAAGATGGGTGACCCCCTGGTAAGTCCTCGTGTTGCGCCCCCCTTTTCAATTTTTTTGCTCCGGTTAGGGCTCCCAAGATACTCTATCCTCCACATTTCTATTATTGAATCCCACGACACCTTGGGCAAGACAACTTTGCTTCACGTGGAGGCTGGGCCCGCAAACCGGGGGCGTAGGGCTTGTGACCAGGTCTCCGTCACTACGGTGCCCATAACTTTTGATCCGTAAGGAGTTACGCGGTGCACAACATACCGTTTCAAAGCTCTCCGACAGCTCTACGACGGGGGCATCTTGCTTGTTCGCTTTGCCTTTTTGGGAGCCAAAAATCGAATGTTTTCAACAATTTTAGGACAGTTTTCTTCTTTTGCTCTGTTTTTCCATCCCGGATCGTACGTCGTGAGCTGTTAAAAGGACGACAATCTTACTCACGGGGCATTAGAGGGCCCTACAATGCGTCGATATCATGTCTTGCGAGGATGCTGCGTTGTTGAAGCAGATGGGTTATCGTTAAGCCCATTGGGCCTTCTGAATGGGCCATCTCTCTAGACTGGGACTGTGAACTATTAACACATAAAGGAATTGTGCCCTCAACATGGCGGGTGCGATCATACAAGCACTAATGCATCGGATCCCACCAGAACTCCGAAGTTAAGCGTGCTTGGGCAAGAGTAGAACTAGGATGGGTGACCCCCTGGGAAGTCCTCGTGTTGCACCCCCCTTTTCAATTTTTTTTCTCCGGTTAGGGTAGCCAAGATACTTTATCCACCACATTTCCATTATCGAATCCCACGGCACCCTGGGCAAGACAACTTCGTTTCACGTGGAGGCTGGGCCCGCAAACTGAGGGCGTAGTGCTTGTGACTAGGTCTCCGTCGCTCTGGTGCCCATAACTTTTGATTCGTAAGGAGTTACGGGGTGCACATCATACCGTTGCAAAATCCGTAAGGAGCTCTACGACGGGGGTAGCCAGCTTGTTTGTTTTGCCCATTTTAGGGCCCAAAATCAAACGTTTTCAATAGTTTTGGGCCACATTTCTTCATTTGCTCTATTTTTTCGTCGCGGATTGTACGTCGTGAGCTGTTAAAAGGAAGACAACCTTACTCGCTGGACATTAGAGGGCCCTACAATGCGTCGATATCACGTCTTGCGAAGATGTTGCGTTGTTGAAGCGGATGGGCCCATTGGGCCTTTTAAATGGGCCATTTCTCTAGGCTGGGACTGTGAGCCGTTAACACATAAAGGAATTGTGCCCTCAACATGACGAGTGCGATCATACCAGCACTAATCCACCGGATCCCATCAGAACTCCGAAGTTAAGCGTGCTAGGGCTAGAGTAGTACTAGGATGGGTGACCCCTGGGAAGTCCGGGTGTTGCACCCCCCATTTCAATTTTGTTTCCTTCGGTTAGGGTTGCCAAGATAATTTATCCACCACATTACTATTATCGAATCCCACGGCACCCTTGGCAAGACAACTTCGCTTCACGTGGAGGCTGGGCCAGCAAACCGAGGGCATAGGGCATGTGACCAGTCCTCCGTCGCTCCGGTGAACATAACTTTTGATTCGTAAGGAGTTACGTGGCACACAGCATACGTTGCAAAGCACTCCGAGAGCACTACGACGGGGGCGGCTAGCCTGCTCGTTGTGCACTTTCTGGAGCCCAAAATCAAACATTTTCATCAGTGTCAGGCCACTTTTCTTCTTTTGCTCTATTTTTCTGTCACGGATCGTACGTTGTGAGCTATTAAAATGATGACAACCTTACTTGCGGGACATTAGAGGGCCCTACAATGAGTCGATATCACGTCTTGCGAGGATGCTGCGTTGTTGAAGCGGATGGGCCCATTGGGCCTTTTGAATGGGCCGCCATTCTAGGCTGGGACTGTGAACCATTAACAAATAAAGGAATTGTGCCCTCAACATGACAGGCGCGATCATACCAGCAGTAATGCACCGGATCCCATCAGAACTCTGAAGTTAAGCGTGCTTGGGTGAGAGTAGTACAAGTATGGGTGACCCCCTGGGAAGTCTTCGTGTTGCACCCCCATTTTCTATTTTTTTTGCTCCGGTTAGGGTTGCCAAGATACTTTATCCACCACATTTCTATTATCGAATCCCACGACACCTTGGGCAAGACAACTTCGTTTCACGTGGAAGCTGGGCCCGCAAACTGAGGGCATAGGGCTTGTGACCAGGTCTCTGTCGCTCTGGTGCCCATAACTATTGATCCGTAAGGAGTTATGTGGCGCACAGCATACCGTTGGAAAGCTCTCCAAGTGCTCTACGACGGGGGCAGCTAGCTTGCTCTATATGCTTTGTTTGGAGCCCAAAATCAAGCGTTTTCATCAGTTTCAGGCCACTTTTTACGATATCACTTCTTCCGAGGATACTGCATTGTTGAAGCGGATATGTTATCGTTAAGCCCATTGGGCCTTCTGAATGAGCCATCTCTCTAGGCTGGGACTGTGAACCGTTAACACATAAAGTAATTGTGCCCTCAACATGCCGGGTGCGATCACACCAGCACTAATGCACTGGATCCCATAAGAAATCCGAAGTTAAGCGTGCTTGGGCGAGAGTAGTACTAGGATGGGTGACCCCTTGGGAAGTCCTCGTGTTGCACCCCCTATTTCAATTTTTTTTTCTCCTGTTAGGGTTGCCAAGATACTTTATCCACCACATTTCTATTATCGAATCCCACGGCGCCCTGGGCAAGACAACTTCGCTTCACGTGGAGGCTGGGCCCTCAAACAGAGGGCATAGGGCTTATGACCAGGTCTCCGTCGCTCCGGTGCCCATAACTTTTGATCCGTAAGGAGTTACGCGGCGCACAGCATACCGGTGCAAAGCGCTCCTAGAGCTCTACGACGGGGGCAGCTAGATTGCTAGTTGTGCCCTTTTTGGAGGCCAAAATCGAACATTTTCATAAGTTTAAGGCCACTTTTCTTCTTTTGCTCTGCTTTTCTGTCACGGATTGTACGTCGTGAGCTGTTAAAAGGACGACAACCATACTCGCGGGACATTAGAGGGCCCTACAATGCGACGATATGACGTCTTACGAGGATGCTGCGTTCTTGAAGTTGATGGGTTGTCGTGAAGCCCATTGGGCCTTCTGAATGGGCCATCTCTCTAGGCTGGGACTGTGAACCGTTAACACATAAAGGAATTGTGCCCTCAACATGGCGGGTGCGATCATACCAGCACTAATGCACCGGATCCCATCCGAACTCCGAAGTTAAGCGTGCTTGGGCGAGAGTAGTACTAGGATTGGTGACCCCCAGGGAAGTCCTCGTATTGCCCCCCGCCTTTTCAATTTTTTTTGCTCCGGTTACGGTTGCCAAGACACTTTATCCACCACATTTCTATTATCGAATCCCACGGCACCCTGGGCAAGACAACTTCGCTTCATGTGGAGGTTGGGCCCGCAAACTGAAGGCGTAGTGCTTGTTACCAGGTCTCCGTCACTCCGGTGCCCATAACTTTTGATCCGTAAGGAGTTACGCTGCGCACAACATACCGTTGTAAAGCTCTCCGAGAGTTCTACGATGGGGGCTGCCAACTTGCTCGTTGTGCCCTTTTTTGGAGACCAAAATCGAATGTTTTCACCAGTTTCGGGCCACTTTTCTTCTTTGGCTCTATTTTTTCATCCCGGATCGTACGTCGTGGACTGTTAAAAGGATGACAACCTTACCCGCGGGACATTAGAGGGCCCTACAACGCGTTGATATCACGTCTTGCAAGGATTCTGTGTTGTTGAAGCGGATGGGTTATTGTTAAGCCCATTGGGCCTTTTGAATGGGCCATCGCTCTAGGCTGGGACTGGGAACCGTTAACACATAAAGGAATTGTGTCCTCAACATGACGGGTGCGATCATACCAGCACTAATGCACCGGATCCCATCAGAACTCCGAAGTTATGCGTGCTTGGGCGAGAGTAGTACTAGGATGGGTAACCCTCTAGGAAGTTCTCGTGTTGCACCCCCCTTTTCAATTTTTTTTGCTCCAGTTAGGGTTGCCAAGATACTTTATCCACCACATTTCTATTACTAAATCCCACGGCACCTTGGGCAAGACAACTTCGCTTCACGTGGAGGCTGGGCCTGCATACCGAGGGCGTAGGGCTTGTGACTAGGTCTCCGTCACTCCGGTGCATATAACTTTTGATTCGTAAGGAGTTACCCGGCGCACACCATACCGTTGCAAAGCTCTCCGAGAGCTCTACGACGGAGGCAGCTAGCTTACTTTTTGTGCCCGTTTTTGGAGCCCAAAATACAACTTTTTCACAAGTTTTAGGCCACTTTACTTCTACTGCACTGTTTTTTCATCCCGGATCGTACGTCGGGAGCTGTTAAAAGGACGAAAACCTTACTCGCGGGATGTTAGAGGGCCCTACAACACGTCGATATCATGTCTTGTGAGGATGCTGTGTTGTTGAAGCATATAGGTTGTCGTTAAGCCTATTGGGCCTTCTGAATGGGCCATCTCTTTAGGCTGGGACTGTGAACCGTTAACACATAAAGGAATTGTGCCCGCAACATGGTGGGTGCGATCATACCAGAACTAATGCACTAGAACCCATAAGAACTCCGAAGCTAAGCGTGCTTGGACGAGAGTAGTACTAGGATGGTTGACCCCTTGGGAAGTCCTCGTGTTGCACCCCCCTTTTCAATTTTTTCTTCTTCGGTTAGGGTTGCCAAGATACTTTATCCACCACATTTCTATTATCGAATCCCACGGCACCCTGGGCAAGGCAACTTCGCTTCACGTGGAGGCTGGGCCCGCAAACCGAGGGCGTAGGGCTTGTGACCAGGTCTCCGTCGCTCCGGTGCCCATAACTTTTGATCCGTAAGGAGTTACGCGGCGCACAGCATGCTGGTGCAAAGTTCTCCTAGAGCACTACGACGGCGGTAGCTAGCTTGCTCGTTGTGTCCTTTTTGGAGACCAAAATCGAACGTTTTCATCAGTTTCAGGCCACTTTTCTTCTTTTGCTCTATTTTTCCGTCCCGGATCGTACGTCGTGAGCAATTAAAAGGATGACAACCTTACTCGCGGGACATTAGAGGGCCCTACAACGCGTCGATATCACGTCTTCCGAGGATGCTACGTTGTTGAAGCGGATGGGTTATCATTAAGCCCATTGGGCCTTTTGAATGGGCTATCTCTCTAGGCTGGGACTGTGAACCGTTAACACATAAAAGAATTGTGCCCTCAACATGGCGGTTGCGATCATACCATCACTAATGCACCGGATCCCATCCGAACTTCGAAGTTAAGTGCGCTTGGGCGAGAGTAGTACTAGGATGGGTGACCCCCTGGGAAGTCCACGTGTTGCACGCCCTTTTCAATTTTTTTTGCTCCGGTTAGGGTTGCCAAGATAATTTATCCATCACATTTCTATTATCGAATCCCACAGCACCCTAGGCAAGACAACTTCGCTTCATGTGGAGGCTGGGCCAGCAAACCGAGGGCGTAGTGCTTGTGACCAGGTCTCCATCGCTCCGGTGCCCATAACTTTTGATCCGTAAGGAGTTACACGGCACACACCATACCGTTGCAAAGCTCTCTGAGAGCTCTACGACGGGGGAAGCCATCTTCCTTGCTGTGCCCATTTTTGGGGACCAAAATCGAACGTTTCCAACAGTTTCAGGCTACTTTTCTTCTTTTGTTAAGTTTTTCCGTCCCAGATCGTACGTCGTGTGCTGTTAAAAGGACGACAACCTTACTTGAGGGACATTAAAGGGCCCTACCAAGCATCGATATCACGTCTTGCGAGGATACTGCGTTGTTGAAGCAGATGGGTTGTCATTAAGCCCATTGGGCCTTCTGAATGGGCCTTCTGAATGGGCCATCTCTCTAGGCTGGGACTGTGAATCGTTAACCCATAAAGGAATTGTGCCCTCAACATTACGGGTGCAATCATACCAGCACTAATCCATCGGATCCAATCAGAACTCCGAAGTTAAGTGTGCTTGGGCAAGGGTAGTACTAGGACGGGCGACCCTCTGGGAAGTCCTCGTGTTGCACCACTCTTTTCAATTTTTTTTGCTTCGGTTAGCGTTGCCAAGATAATTTATCCACCACATTTATATTACCAAATCCCATTGCACCTTGGGCAAGACAACTTCGCTTCACGAGGAGGCTGGGCTTGCAAACCGAGGGCGTAGGGCTTGTGACCATGTCTCCGTCGCTCCGATGCCCATAACTTTTGATCCGTAAGGAGTTTCGCGGCGCACAACATACCGATGCAAAAGCTTTCTAAGAGCTCTACGATGGGGGCTGCCAGCTTGCTCGTTGTGCCCATTTTGGAGCCCAAAATCGAACATTTTCTCCAGTTTCGGGCCACTTTTCTTCTTTTGCTCTGTTTTTCATCCCGGATCGTACGTCGTGAACTGTTAAAAGGACGACAACCTTACCCGCGGGACATTAGAGGGCCCTACAATGCGTCGATATCACGTCTTGCAAGGATTCTGCATTGTTGAAGCGGATGGGTTATCGTTAAGCCCATTGGACCTTTTGAATGGGCCATCTCTCTAGGCTGGGACTGTGAACCGTTAACACATAAAGGAATTGTGCCCTCAACATGACGGGTGCGATCATACCAGCACTAATGCATTGGATCCAATCAGAACTCCGAAGTTAAGCGTGCTTGCGCAAGAGTAGTACTAGGATGGGTAACCCCCTAGGTAGTCCTTGTGTTGCACCCCGCTTTTCAATTTTTTTTGCTCCGGTTAGGGTTCCCAAGATACTTTATCCACGACGTTTCTATTACCAAATCCCACGGCACCTTGGGCAAGGCAACTTAGCTTCACGTGGATGCTGGGCCCGTAAACCGAGGGCGTAGGGCTTGTGACCAGGTCTCCGTCGCACCGGTGCCTATAACTTTTGATTCGTTTGGAGTTACGCGGCGCACAGTATACCGTTGCAAAGCTCTCCGAGAGCTCTACGACGGGGGCAGCTAGCTTGCTCGCTGTACCATTTTTGGAGCCCGAAATCAAACATTTTCATCATTTTCAGGCCACTTTTCTTCTATTGCTTTGTTTTTCCATCCCAGATCAAACGTCGTGAGCTGTTAAAGGGACGACAACCTTACTCGCGGGACATTAGTGGGCCCTACAATGTGTCGATATCACGTCTTCCGAGGATGCTGCGTTGTTGAAGCGGATGGGTTATCGTTAAGCCTATTGGGCCATCTAAATTGGCCATCTCTCTAGGCTTGGACTGTGAACCGTTAACACATACAGGAATTGTGCCCTCAACATGGCGGGTACAATCATACCAGCACTACTGCACTGGATCCCTTAAGAACTTCGAAGTTAAGCGTGCTTGGGTGAGAGTAGTACTAGGATGGGTGACCCCCTGGGAAGTCCTCGTGTTGCACCCCCCTTTTCAATTTTTTTTTCTTCGGTTAGGGTTGCCAAGATACTTTATCCACCACATTTCTATTATCGAATCCCACGGCACCCTGGGCAAGACAACTTCGCTTCACGTGGAGGCTGGGCCCGTAAACCGAGGGCGTAGGGCTTGTGACCCGTTCTCCGTCACTCCGGTGCCCATAACTTTTGATCCGTAAGGAGTTATGCGGCACATAGTATACCGATGTAAATCTCTCCTAGAGCTCTACGACGGGGGCAGCTAGCTTGCTCACTGTGGCCATTTTTAGAGCCCAATATCGAACATTTTCACTAGTTTCAGGCCATTTTTCTTCTTTTGCTCTGTTTTTCTATCCCAGATCGTACGTCGTGAGTTATTAAAAGGACGACAACTGTAGTCGCGGGACATTAGAAGGCCCTACAACGCGTCGATATCACGTCTTGCAAGGATGCTGCATTGTTGAAGCATATGGGTCATCGTTAAGCCCAATGGGCCTTCTGAATGGGCCATCTCTCTAGGCTGGGACTGTGAACCGTTAACACATAAAGGAATTGTGCCCTCAACATGACGGGTGCGATCATACCAGCACTAATGCACCGGATCCTAACAGAACTCTGTAGTTAAGCGTGTTTGGACGAGAGTACTAGGATGGGTGACCCACTGGGAAGTCCTCGTGTTGTACCCCCCTTTTCACATTTTTTTGCACCGGTTAGGGTTGCCAAAATAATTTATCCACGAAATTTCTATTATCCAATCCAACGTAACCCTGGGCAAGACAACTTCGCTTCACGTGGAGGCTGGGTCCGCAAACCGAGGGCGTAGGGCTTATGACCAAGTCTTTGTCGCTCCGGTGCCCATAACTTTTAATCTGTATGGAGTTACGGGGTGCATAGCATACCTTTGGAAAGCTCTCCGAGAGCTCTACAACGGGGGCAGCAAGCATGCTCGCGGAGCCCTTTTTGGAGCCCAAATTCGAACGTTTTCATCATTTTTGGTCCACTTTTTATCTTTTGCTATGTTTTTCCATTCCGGATCGTACGTCGTGAGTTGTTAAATGGATGACAACCTTACTCGCGGGACATTAAAGGGCCCTACAACACGTCAATACAACGTCTTGCGAGGATGCTGCGTTGTTGAAGCAGATGGGTTGTCGTTAAGCCCATTGGGCCTTTTGAATGGGCCATCTCTCTACGCTGGGACTGTGAACCGTTAACACATAAAGGAATTGTGCCCTAAACCTGATGGGTGTGATCATACCAGCACTAATGCACCGGATCCCATCAAAACTCCGAAGTTAGGCGTGCTTGGGCGAGAGTAGTACGAGGATAGGTGACCCCCTACGAAGTCCTCGTGTTGCACCCCCCTTTGCAATTTTTTTTGCTCCGGTTAGGGTTGCCAAGATACTTTATCCACCATATTTCTATTACCGAATCCCACAGCACCTTGGGCAAGACAACTTCGCTTCACGTGGAGGCTGGGCCCGCAAATCGAGGGCGTAGGGCTTGTGACCAGGTCTCCGTCGCTCCGGCGCCCATAACTTTTTATCCGTAATGAGTTGCACAGCGAACAACATACTGTTGCAAAGCTCTCCGAGAGCTCTACGACAGGGGTAGCTAGCTTGTTCACTGTGCCCATTTTTGAGCCCATATTCGAACGTTTTAATCAGTTTCAAGCCACTTTTTTTTTGCTCCGTTTTTCCATCCCGGATAGTACGTCGTGAGCTGTTAAAAGGACGACAACGTTACTCGCGGGACATTAGAGGGCCTTACAACGTGTTGATATCACGTCTTGTGAGGATGTTGCGTTGTTGAAGCAGATGGGTTGTTGTCAAGCCCATTGGGCCTTTTGAATGGGCCATCTCTCTAGGCTGGGACTGTGAACCGTTAATACATAAAGGAATTGTGCCCTCAACATGATGGGTGCGATCATACCAGCACTAATGCACCGAATCCGATCAGAACTCCGAAGTTAAGCGTGCTTGGGCGAAAGTAGTACTAGGATGGGTGACCCCTTGGGAAGTCCTCGTGTTGCACCCCCCTTTTCAATTTTTTTTGCTCCGGTTAGGGTTGCCAAGATACTTTATCCACCACATTTCTATTACCAAATCCCAAGGCACCATGGGCAAGACAACTTCGCTTCACGTGAAGCCTGGGACCGCAAACCGAGGGCGTAGGGCTTGTGACCAGGTCTCCGTCGCTCCGGTGACTATAACTTTTGATCCGTAAGGAGTTACATGGCACACAGCATACCGTTGCAAAGCACTCCGCGAGCTCTACGACGGGGGCAGCTAGCTTGCTTTCTGTGCCCTTTTTGGAGCCCAAAATCGAATGTTTTCACTAGTTTTAGGCCACTTTTCTTCTATTGCTTGATTTTTTCATCCCGGATCGTACGTCATGAGCTGTTAAAAGGACGACAACCTTACTCGCAGGATATTAAAGGGCCCTACAACGCGTCGATATGATGTCTTGCAAGGATGCTGCATCGTTGAAGCATATGGGTTGTCCTTAAGCCCATTGGGCCTTTTTAATGGGCCACCTCTCTAGGCTGGGAATGTGAACCGTTAACACATAAAGGAATTGGGCCCTCAACATGACGGGTGCGATCATACCAGCACTAATGCACCGGATACCATCAGAACTCCGAAGTTAAGCGTGCTTGGGCGAGAGTAGTACTAGGATGGGTGACCCCGTGGGAAGTCCTCGTGTTGCCCCTCCCTTTTCAAATTTTTTTGCTCCAGTTAGGGTTGCCAAGATACTTTATCCTCCACATTTCTATTGCCAAATCCCACGACACCTTAGGCAAGACAACTTCGCTTCATGTGGAGGCTGGGCCCGTAAACCGAGGGAGTAGGGCTTGTGACCAGGTCTCCGTCACTCCGGTGCCCACAACTTTTGATCCGTATGGACTTACGCGGCGCACAGCATACCGTTGCAAAGCTCTCTAAGAGCTGTACGACTGGGGCAGCCAACTTGCTCGCTATGCCTTTTTTGGAGCCCAAAATCGAACATTTTCACCAGTTTCAAGCCACTTTTATTCTTTTGCTCTGTTTTTCCGTCCCGGATCATACGTCGTGAGTTATTAAAAGGACGACTACCTTACTCGCGGGACATTAGAGAGCCCTACAACGCGACGATATCACGTCGTGTGAGGATGCTGCGTTGTTGAAGCCTATGGGTTGTCGTTAAGCCCATTGGGCCTTCTGATTGGGCGATCTCTCTAGGCTGGGACTGTGAACCGTTAACACATAAAGGAATTGTCCCCTCAACATGACGGGTGCGATCGTACTTGCACTATTGCACCAGATCCCATCAAAACTCCGAAGTTAAGCGTGCTTGGGCGAGAGTAGTATTAGGATGGGTTACCCCGAGGAAGTCCTCGTGTTGCACCCCCTTTTTCAATTTTTTTTGCTCAAGTTAGGGTTGCCAAGGTAATTTATCCACCACATTTCTATTATCGAATCCCACGGCACCCTGGGCAAGACAACTTCGCTTCATGTGGAGGCTGGGCCTGCAAACCGAGGGCGTAGGGCTTGTGACCAGGTCTCCATCGCTCCGGTGCCCCAAACTTTTGATCCGTAAGGAGTTACGCTGCACACAGCATACAGTTGCAAAGCTCTGCGAGAGCTCTACGACGGGGGCAGCCAGCTTGCTCGCTTTGCCCATTTTTGGAGCCCAAAATCGAATGTTTTCACCAGTTTCAGGCCACTTTTCTTCTTTTGCTCTGTTTTGCCGCCCCGGATCGTACGTCGTGGGCTGTAAAAAGGACGCCAACCTTACTCGCGGGACAGTAGAGGGCCCTTCAATGCGACGATATCACGTCTTGCCAGGTTGCTGCATTGTTGAAGAGGATAGGTGGTCGCTAAGCCCATTGGGCTTCTGAACGGGCCATCTCTCTAGGCTGGGACTGTGAACCGTTAACACATAAAGGAATCGTGCCCTCAACATGATGGGTGAGATCATACCAGCACTAATGCACCGGATCCTATCAGAACTCCGTAGTTAAACGTGCTTGGGCGAGAGTAGCGCTAGGATGGGTGACCCGCTGGGAAATTCTCGTGTTGCACCCCCCTTTTTAATTTTTTTTGCTCCGGGTAGGGTTCCCGAGATAATTTATCCACGAAATTTCTATTATCGTATCCCACGGCACCCTGGGCAAGACAACTTCGCTTCACATGGAGGCTGGGCCTACAATCCGACGGCGTAGGGCTTATGACCAGGTCTCTGTCACTCCGATGCCCATAACTTTTAATCCGTAAGGAGTTAAGAGGCGCACAACATGCCGTTGCAAAGCTCTCCGAGAGTTCTACAACAGGGGCAGCTAGCATGCTCGTTGTGCCCTTTTTGGAGCCCAAATTCGAACGTTTTCATTAGTTTTGGGCCACTATTCTTATTTTGCTCTGTTTTTCCGTCCCGGATCGTACATTGTGAGCTGTTAGAAGGACGACAACCGTACTCGCGGTACATTAGAGGGCCCTACAATGCATCGATATCACGTCTTGCGAGGATGCTGCGTTGTTGAAGCATATGGGTTGTTGTTAAGCCCATTGGGCCTTTTGAATGGGCCATCTCTCTAGGCTGGGACTGTGAGCCGTTAACACATAAAGGAATTGTGCCCTTATCATGATGGGTGCGATCATACCAGCATAATGCACCGAATCCGATCAGAACTCCGAAGTTAAGCGTTCTTGGGCGAGAGTAGTACTAGGATGGGTGACCCCCTGGGAAGTCCTCGTGTTGCACCCCCCTTTTCAATTTTTTTTCTCCGGTTAGGGTTGCCAAGATACTTTATCCACCACATTTCTATTACCAAATCCCACGGCACCTTGGGCAAGACAACTTCGCTTCACGTGAAGCCTGGGCCCGCAAACCGAGGGCGTAGGGCTTGTGACCAGGTCTCCGTCGCTCCGGTGACTATAACTTTTGATCCGTAAGGAGTTACGCGGCGTACAGCATACCGTTGCAAAGCTCTTCGCGAGCTCTACGACGGGGGCAGCTAGCTTGCTTTTTGTGCCCTTTTTGGAGCCCAAAATCGAACGTTTTCACTAGTTTTAGGCCACTTTTCTTCTATTGCTCTGTTTTTTCATCCCGGATCATATGTCGTGAGCTGTTAAAAGGACGACAACCTTACTCGCGGGACATTAGAGGGCCCTACAACTCGTCGATATCATGTCTTGCGAGGATGCTGCATTGTTAAAGTGTATGGGTTGTCGTTAAGCGCATTGGGCCTTCTGAACAGGCCATCTCTCTAGGCTGGGACTGTGAACCGTTAACACATAAAGGAATTGTGCCCTCAATATGACGGGTGCGATCATACCAGCACTAATGCACTGGAACGTATCAAAACTCCGAAGTTATGCGTGCTTGGCCGAGAGTAGTACTAGGATAGGTGACCCCTTGGGAAGTCCTCGTGTTGCACCCCCCTTTTCAATTTTTTTTTGCTCCGGTTAGTGTTGCCAAGATAATTTATCAACGAAATTTCTATTATCGAATCCCACGGCACCCTGGGCAAGACAACTTCGCTTCACGTGGAGGCAGGGCCCGCAAACTGAGGGCATAGGGCTTGTGACCAAGTCTCCGTTGCTCCGGTGCCCATAACTTTTGATCTGCAAGAAGTTACGTGGTGCACGTCATATCGTTGCAAAGCTCTCCGAGTGCTCTACGACAGAGGCAGCCAGCTTGCTCACTGTACCCGTTTTTGGAGCCCAAAAATGAACATTTTCACCAGTTTCAGGCCACTTTTCATCTTTTGCTCTGTTTTTCCATCCCTGATCATACGTCGTGGGATGGTAAAAGGATGACAACCTTACCTGCGGGACATTAGAGGGCCCTCCAACGTGTCGATATCACGTCTTGTGAGGATGCTGCGTTGTTGAAGTAGATGGGTTGTCGTTAAGCCCATTGGGCCATTTGAATGCGCTATCTCTCTAGGCTGGGACTGTGAACCGTTAACACATAAAGGAATTGTCCCCTGAACATGACGGGTGAGATCATACCAGCACTAATGCACCGGATCCCATCAAAACTCTGAAGTTAAGCGTGCTTGGGTAAGAGTAGTACTAAGATGGGTCACCCCCTGGGAAGTCCTCGTCTTGCACCCCCCTTTTCAATTTTTTTTGCTCCGTTTAGGGTTGCCAAGATACTTTATCCACCACATTTCTATTACCAAATCCCACGGCACCGTGGGCAAGACAACTTCGCTTCACGTGAAGGCTAGGCCCGCAAACCGAGGGCGTAGGGCTTATGACTAGGTCTCTGTCACTCCGGTGCCCATAACTTTTGATTCTTAAGGAGTTACGCGGCGCACAGCATACTGTTGCAAAGCTCTCCGAGAGCTCTACGACGAGGGTGGCCAGTTTGCTTGCTGTGCCCTTTTTGGTGTCCAAATTCGAACGTTTTCATCAGTTTCGGACAACTTATCTTCTTTTGCTCTATTTTTTCATCTCGGATCGTATGTCATGAGCTGTTAAAAGGACGATAACTTTACTCGCGGGACATTAGAGGGCCCTATAACGCGTCGATATCACGTCTTGCAAAGATGCTGCGTTGTTGAAGCAGATGGGTTGTTGTTAAGCCCATTGGGCCTTTTGAATGGGTTATCTCTCTAGGCTGGGACTGTGAACTGTTAACACATAAAGGAATTGTGCCCTCAACATGACGGGTGTGATCATACCAGAACTATTGCATCGGATCCCATCAGGACTCCGAAGTTAAGCATGCTTGGGCGAGAGTAGTACTAGGATGGGTTACCCCCTGGGAAGTCCTCGTGTTGCACCCCCCTTCTCAATTTTTTTTGCTCCGGTTAGGGTTGCCAAGATAATTTATCCACCACATTTCTATTACCGAATCCCACGGCACCTTGGGCAAGACAACTTCACTTCACGAGGAGGCTGGCCCAGCAAACCGAGGGCATAAGGCTTGTGTCCAAGTCTCTGTTACTCCGGTGCCCATAACTTTTGATCCGTATGGAGTTATGCAACGGACAACATATCGTTGCAAAGCTCTCCGAGAGCTCTACGATGGAGGCATCCAGCTTTCTCGTTGTGCCCATTTTTGGAGCCCAAAATCGAACGTTTTCATCAGTTTCGGGCGACTTTTCTTCTTTTTCTCTATTTTTTCGTCCCGGATCGTACGTCGTGAGCTGTTAAAAGGACGAAAACCTTACTCATGGGACAATAGAGGGCCCTAAAAAGCGTCGATATCATGTCTTGCAAGGATGCTGCGTTGTTGAAGCGGATGGGTTATCGTTAAGCCCATTGGGCCTTTTGTATGGGCTATCTCTCTAGTCTGGGACTGTGAACCGCTAACACATAAAGGAATTGTGCCCTCAACATGACGGGTGCGATCATACCAGCACTAATGCACAGGATCCCATCAGAACTCCGAAGTTAAGCGTGCTTGGGAGAGAGTATTTCTAGGATGGGTGACCCCCTGGGAAGTCCTCGTGTTGCACCAACTCTATCAATTTTTTTTGCTCCGGTTAGGGTTGGCAAGATACTTTATCCACCACATTTCTATTATCGAATCCAACGGCACCTTGGGGAAGACAACTTCGCTTCACGTGGAGGCTGGGCCAGCAAACCGAGGGCGTAGGGCTTGTGACCAAGTCTCCGTCGCTCCGGTGCCCATAACTTTTAATCCGTAAGCCGTTACGGGGCGTACAACATACCATTGCAAAGCTCACCGAGAGCTCTACGACGGGGACAGCTAAAATGCTTGCTGTGCCCTTTTTGGAGCCCAAATTCGAAAGTTTTCATCAGTTTCGGGCCACTTTTCTTCTTTTGCTCTGTTTTTCTATCCCGGATCATACGTCGTGAGCTGTTAAAAGGATGACAACTGTACTCGCGGGACATTAGAGGGCCCTACAACGTGTCGATATCACGTCTTGCGAGGATACTACGTTGTTGAAGTAGATAGGTTGTCGTTAAGCCCATTGGGCCTGTTGAATGGGCCATCTCTCTAGGCTGGGACTGTGAACAGTTAACACATAAAGGAATTGTGCCCTGAAATGACGGGTGTGATCATACCAACACTAATGCACCGGATCCCATCAAAACTCCGTAGTTAAGCGTGCTTGGGCGAGAGTAGTACTAGGATGGGTGACCCCCAGGGAAGTCCTCGTGTAGCACCCCCCTTTTCAATTTTTTTTGCTCTAGTGAGGGTTGCCAAGAAACTTTATCCACCACATTGCTATTACCGAATCCCACGGCACCTTGGGCAAGACAACTTCTGTGAGGCTCGACACCGAATAACGTGTCTTACCTCGATTTGCGTGCCTTAGACCTAAAATTATGTGACCGACCTAGGATTACGTGTCCTGTCTTGGGTTTCGTGCATACCTCGTTATACGTGCCTTAACCTAGAATTGTGTGCCCTAATCCTCGATATACGTGCGACACCTAGATAAACATGCCATGACCTTAATTTACATGCGAGACCTTGATTTGTGAGTGTCTCTTCGTTTCGTGTGCATTAACTTTGAACTGCGTGCCTTAACCTAGGTTTAAGAGTCGTGTCTTGAATTACGTGCATTGCATTGAATTACGTGCCTTATTTTGATCTACGTTCATTCACCTAGGATTGCGTGTGTTAGCATTAGAATCCGTGCACTTATCTTGAAGTATGTGCCTTAGTCTTGAAATACGTGTTGTACCTCATAGTTCGTGTCTTACCTCGTAGTTCGTGTCTACCTCGTAATTCATGTCCTAGACCTAGGAATCTGTGCCACCACGTTAATCAAGAAAGAATCCTACACAAAGCACTAGACAATAAAATAATCCTACACAATCCACTAGCCAATATTATATTCCTAATTCAAATTCTCTACAAACTCCACTAACAATAAAATAATACTAAATTATTCCTACATTTTCCACTGTCTATTATTCTATTCATAATTCAACTCATCAACAAACATTCCTATATTTTATTCTACCTAGATTCCCTAATTTCCCAACATTCCTATGACAATTCTAATGACACAAATGCATAAAAAAATTAGTCCTAGACAAACTATGACAAAACATTCAACACAATGCATAAAAAATTGCCCAAAACCACCTCAATTTTCTCCCATTTTCGACCAAACCACTCATGGCCCATGCTAACATTTCAAAATGCCTCTTGAAGACATAAAAATCAGAATTGCTAAGCTCAAGGCTGAACCCATGCATCAACTTTTGCAAAAAGCCTCATTTTTCTCTCATTTCTCTCACTTTCCTCACATTTCTCTCTCTCCCTCTCATTTTCTCTCTCCATTTCGGTTTTGGCTGAGTTCTTCATCTCCATAGCTCCTCTTCTTCACACCATAGCTAAACCAAGCAAGCCACAAGCAAAGGACCTCAACCGAACAAGCTAGGATGCAAAAATCACTCATGCATGTGCATTGAAGCTTCATTTTCGGCCTAGGTGAGTTACTAAGCTTCCATTTCTTTTCTTCAAGTCCTAACTACATGCATGTACTAAGAGATTGCTTACTAGGCTAGGAAAAATAGAGAAACCCAAGTTGGAACCTCGGCTAAGCAAGAAGAGGAAGAAATTTGAGCTTCAACAAGGTTTTTGTGCATCTTTTGGTTGATTGCAAAGGTGAGGGTTAAAAGCTTTTGAAAACTCTTTGAAATTTCACATGCATGCTCATAAATGTGTGTATTTGCTTCTGTACTTGAGCTATATGGTCGTTCATAAGCTTAAACAACCATGCATGGCAAGATCTTGGCTTGAAAATGATGCTAGGTGAAGTCGAAGTGGATGACAGCTCTCTGACCAGTATGTTCGAGGTAAGTTTAGCTAAGCAAATGATGTTGAAAATGCTTGAAAATTGGTGGGTGACTATTTTGGACAGTTTTGAACATTTTTCCCAGAAATAGGCCGAAGCAAATTTTGACTCTAAGGTCCTCAAAATGGCAAATCATTAAAATGTGACCAAATCTGGAAATCTGGGAAAATGAATCAGGTTTTGGTAGATGCACTGACCTTGTGGAACGAACCATGTTTGACTTAGTAAATATTGTCCAAAATTCATGAAAATTGGTGTGATACTAGATTTTTCAGTTATGGACAATTTTGTCAGAAATGGACCAAAGTTAAAAATGACTCTAAGGACCTCAAAAACGTCAATTTCTGAAAAGTTTGCAAATCTGGACAGTTTTGTGCTACCTCACTGTTTCGGCCATAACTAATGATTCTGAACTCCAATTGATGCAAGGTTTGTTTCTGAGTTTAGTTAACTTCTTAAGCTTTAATTTGACATCTTATTCACTGAATTTGGAGATTGTTTGGTTATCCTATTGATTGTGGGAAAACAGCCTATTGCAGTAAAGGTTTCACTTAGCTATATGCTTGGAAAATTGTTGTAACCCCTCTTGTGGTGCTAATTGCTTGGAATTGTGGTGTTGGGATGTTGTGTGGACTGTTTTGAGTACTTGAGGATGTTTGAATTGAATGATGCATGACTTGTGAATGAACTTGAGTTGACTTAGGGTTTAATCACATGGTTAAGCATGAAACGGAAACCCTAATGATTAGGTAGCCTTGCTAAGTGTTGATCATTTAGATATTGTGTGGAAATTATATGCTTAGTGGGCTGCCCGTAAATGTCTTATAAGCTTAAATGTAATTTTGATCATTGCATGTTGACAAATAGGCTTTTCTTGCATCCGAAACCACCACGTAGATGTTGTTGCATGTTGAATAATCGTATCACTTGATTACGTGGACTTTGAAATGAGTTATATGGCTTAACTTGCATGTGTTACATGGCTGCCCGTTTAATGTTCATATGACTCTATGTGTTCTACAAAGTGAAATTTCATGTCAAGCATGCCTCGTTCGTTTACTTGGCAATATGTGATCTTGAAATTGCTCGGAGGCAACCTACTTTGTTGTCCTCCTAATGTGAATTGTTAAAAGATATTCAATGGTTTATTTGAACATGATTACTTGGCTGCCCGTTAAAGTTTAATTGCTTTCAAATGGATATATGAAATGATTATATGTTCTTACAATGCCTTATATGCCAATATGTCAAAATGTGATCATATACTTGCTCGGAGGCAACCTACTTTGTTGACCTCCTAATGTGAAATGTTAAATGACATAAATGGGCATTGTATACGAGGTTGCAACCTTTCAGTGTGGCATGGTAGTGTTTCACGCACGCCGGGCGGCATCGGGCTTGCCGGTGTTACCGTGACTACCATGGTCCAATTCCCTCTCTCGCTTGGCATTTCACCCTCGGAGAGTTGGGTCGTAGGTTTCGGGGTACATCCGGAGTACACCCATTTGGGAGTGATAAGTGGATTATTGAAGTCGGCCGCACCAAATGAATCGAAATTGATATTGAGAGCAAATGCTCACCGTATCCTTTTTACTATGTGTATAAGTACTCTCGCTTGGTTCCTAGAGAACCTCGGGGAGGAAAGACTGGCATTTCTGTTCCCTTACTTTGTATCCGTTACTCGATTTGTTTCTTATAATTGCGTACCTTATTATTTGTAATACGTGATATGTTCTCAAAAAGAGTTTTCATAAATTGAACCGGAAAACGAGTTTCAAAACGTATTTCTCGTTTCCCCCTCGCTGAGTTCATAAGGACTCACCCTCTTTTTCATCACAGGTGAAGAAGGACAGGTACAGGTACCTGAGGACGGTGTGCCTAACGATGAACCCCTGGGTGATTGCCTGTCTTGTGTGCCTTGCGTGATTATGGCTATTTGTGAACTATGCTACTTGAAGACTATTTATTTTATGTTGCTCGTTGTTTAGTGATGTAAATGACCCCGTTGTAATTTGGGTCTAATTATGAGATTGTACTATCTATAACCGGATGAACTTTTATTTGGTTGTTTGCTTTCGTTTTCTTAATTAGTAGTTATCGTAGGCATTCAAACCAAAGAGCCCAATTACAGCCGTTGTACTGCCGGTTTACCGAAAAATTTTGGAGTTTAGGCCCAACGATAAGTGTTAAATCTTTATAAACAGTTAAGTACGAGACGTGACTTGAATGTTTAGTTCACACCCTAGTCTAACCTTATTGGCCGGGTTGGGGCGTGACAACTTCGCCTCACGTGGAGGCTAGGCCCACAAACTGAGGGAGTAGGGCTTGTGACCAGGTCTCCATCGCTTTGGTGACCATAACTTTTGATCCGTAATGAGTTACACGGCGCACAACATACTGTTGCAAAGCTCTCCGAAAGCTCTATGATAGGCGCAACCAGCTTGCTCACTGTGCCCATTTTTGGAGCCCAAAATCGAACATTTTCACCAGTTTCAGGCCACTTTTCTTCTTTTGCTATGTTTTACTTCCCAGATCGTACATCGTGAGCTGTTAAAAGGACGACAACCTTACTCGCTGGACATTGGAGGGCCTTACAACGCGTCGATATCACGTCTTGCGAGGATGCTGCGTTGTTGAAGCTTATGGGTTGTCGTTAAGCCCATTGGGCCTTCTGAATGGGCCATCTCTCTAGGTTGGGACTATTAACCTTTAACACATAAAGGAATTGTGCCCTCAACATGACGGGTGCGATCACAGTAGCACTAACGCAACGAATCCCATCTCGACACCGAAGTTAAGCGTGCTTGGGCGAGAGTAGTACTAGGATGGGTGACCCCCAGGGAAGTCCTCGTGTTGCACACCCTTTTTCAATTTTTTTTGCTTCGGTTAAGGTTGCCAAGATACTTTATCTACCACATTTCTATTATCGAATCCCACGGCACCTTGGGCAAGACATCTTCGCTTCACGTGGAGGCTGGGCCAACAAACCGAGGGCGTAGGGCTTGTGACTAGCTCTCTGTCGCTCCAGTGCCTATAACTTTTGATCCGTTAAGAGTTACGTGGCGCACAGCATACCGGTGCAAAGCTCTCCGAGAGCTCTGCGATGGGGGCAACCAGCTTGTTCGCTATGCCCTTTTTGGTGCCCAAATTCGAACGTTATCCTCAGCTTCGGGCCACTTTTCTTCTTTTGCTCTGTGTTTTCGTCACGGATCGTACATCGTGAGCTATTAAAAGGACGACAACCTTACTCGCGGGACATTATAGGGCCCTACAACGCGTCGATATCACGTCTTGCGAGGATGCTGCATTGTTGAAGCAGATAGGTGGTCGTTAAGCCCATTGGACCTTTTGAATGGGCTATCTCTCTCGGCTGGGACTCTGAACCATTAACACATAAAGGAATTGTGCCCTCAACATGACGAGTGTGATCATACCAGCACTAATGCATCAGATCCTATGAAAACTCCGAAGTTAAGCGTGCTTGGGCGAGAGTAGTACTAGGATTGGTGACCCCCTGGATAGTCCTTGTGTTGCACCCCCCTTTTCAATTTTTTTTGCTCCGGTTAGGGTTTCCAAGATACTTTATCCAACACATTTCTATTACCGAATCCCACGGCACCTTGGGCAAGACAACTTCGCTTCATGTAGAGACTGGGCCCGCAAACCAAGGGTGTAGGGCTTCTGACTAGGTCTCTGTCGCTCCGGTCCTATAACTTTTGATCCGTAAGGAGTTACGCGGCGCACATCATACCATTGCAAAGCTCTCCAAGAGCTCTACGATGGGGGCAGCCAACTTGCTCGCTGTGCCCCTTTTTGGAGCCCAAAAACGAATGTTTTCACTAGTTTCAAGCCATTTTTCTTCTTTTGCTCTGTTTTTCTGTCCCTGATCGTACGTCGTGAGATGTTAAAAGGACGACAACCTTACTCGCGGGACATTAGAGGGCCCTACAACGCGTCGATATCAACTCTTGCGAGGATGCTGCGTTGTTGAAGCGTATGGGTTGTCGTTAAGCCCATTGGGCCTTCTGAATGGGCCATCTCTCTAGGCTGTGACTGTAAACCGTTAACACATAAAGGAATTGTGCCCTCAACATGACGGGTGCGATCATACCAGCACTAATGCACCGAATCCCATAAGAACTCAGAAGTTAAGCGTGCTTGGGCAAGAGTAGTACTAGGATGGGTGACCCCCTGGGAAGTCCTCGTGTTGCACCATGCTTTTCAATTTTTTTTTGCTCCGGTTAGAGTTGCCAAGATAATTTATCCACCAAATTTCTATTATCAAATCCCACGGCACCCTGGGCAAGACAACTTCGCTTCACGTGGAGGCTGGGCTCGCAAATCGATGGCGTAGGGTTTGTGACCAGGTCTCCATCGCTCAGGTGCCTATAACTTTTGATCCGTAAGGAGTTACGCGGCGCACAACATACCGTTACAAAGCTCTCCGAGAGCTGTACGACGGGCGCAGCCAGCTTGCTCGCTGTGCACCTTTTTGTAGCCCAAAATCGAACATTTTCACCAGTTTCAGGCCACCTTTCTTCTTTTGCTTTGTTTTTTCATCCCGAATCGTATTTCATGACTATTAAAAGGACTACAACGCTACTCGCGAGACATTAGAGGACCCTACAACGCGTTGATATCACGTCTTGCGAGCATGCTGCGTTGTTGAAGCGGATGGGTTGTCGTTAAGCCCATTGGGCCTTTAGAAGGCGCCATCTCTCTAGGCTGGGACTGTGAACCAATAACACATAAAGGAATTGTACCCGCAACATGACGGGTGCGATCATACAAGCACTAATGCACCGGCTCCCATCAGGACACCGAAGTTAAGCATGCTTGGGCGGGAGTTGTACTAGAATAGGTGACCCTCTAAGAAGTCCTCATGTTGCACACCCCTTTTCAATTTTTTTTGCTCTGGTTGGGGTTGCCAGGATACTTTATCCACCACATTTCTATTATCGAATCCCACGGCACCTTGGGCAAGACAACTTCGCTTCACGTGGAGGCTGGGCCAGAAAACCGAGGGCGTAGGGCTTGTGACCAGGTCTCTGTCGCTCCAGTGCCCATAACTTTTGATCCGTTTGGAGTTATGTGTCGTACAGCATACCGTTGCAAAGCTCTCCAAGAGCTCTACGACAGGGGCACCTAGCATCTCGCTGTGCCCGTTTTGGATCCCAAAATCGATCATTTTCATCAGTTTTGGGCAACTTTTCTATTTTGACTTTGTTTTTTTCATCCCGGATTATACGTCGTGAGTTGTTAAAAGGACGACAACCTTACTCGCTGGACATTAGAGGGCCCAACAATGTGTCAATATCACGTCTTTCAAGGATGCTGCGTTGTTGAAGCGGAAGGGTTGTCGTTAAGCCCATTGGCCTTATGAATGAGCCATCTCTCTAGGCTGGGTCTGTGAAGTGTTAACACATAAAAGAATTGTGCCCCCAACATGCCGGGTGGCCTCATACCAGCACTAATGCACCGGATCCCATCAGAACTCTTAAGTTAAGCATGCTTTGGCGAGAGTAGTACTAGGATGGGTGCCCCCCTAGGAAGTCCTCGTGTTGCACCCCCCTTTTCAATTTTTTTTGCTCCGGTTAGGGTTGGAAAGAAAATTTATCCACCACATTTCTATTATCGAATCCCACGGCACCTTGGGCAAGACAACTTCGTTTCACGTGGAGGCTGGGCCAGCAAACCGAGGGCGTAGGGCATGTGACCTGGTCTCCGTCGCTCCGGTGCCCATAACTTCTGATCCGTAAGGAGTTACACGGCGCACAGCATACCGTTGCAAAGCTCTCCGAGAGCTCTACTACGGGGGCAGCTAGCTTGCTCGCTGTGCCCTTTTTGGAGCCCAAAATTGAACGTTTTCATCAGTTTCGGACCGTTTTTCTATTTTTACTTTGTTTTTTCATCTCGGATCGTACGTCGTGAGCTGTTAAAAGGAGGACAACCTTTCTCGCGGGACATTAGAGGGCCCTACAACACGTTGATATCACGTCTTGCAATGATGCTGCATTGTTGAAGCAGATGGGTTGTCGTTAAGCCTATTGAGCTTTCTGAATGGGCCATCTATCTAGGCTGGGACTGTGAACCGTTAACACACAAAAGAATTGTGCCCTCAACATGACGGGTGCGATCATACCAGCTCAAATTCACCGGATACCATCAGAACTCCGAACTTAAGCGTGCTTGGGCGAGAGTAGTACTAGAATGGGTGACCCCCTGGGAAGTCTTCCTGTTGCACCCCCCTTTTCAATTTTTTTTGCTCCGGTTAGGGTTGCCAAGATACTTTATCCACCACATTTCTATTATCGAATCCCACAGCACCTTGGCCAAGACAACTTCGCTTCACGTGGAGGCTGGGCCAGCAAACCGAGGGTGTAGGACTTGTGACTAGGTCTCCATCGCTCCCGTGCCCATAACTTTTGATCCGTAAGGAGTTACGCGGCGCACAATATACCGTTGAAAAGCTCTCCGACAGCTCTACGACGGGGGCACCTAGCATGCTTGCTGTGCCCTTTTTGGAGCCCAAAATCGATCGTTTTCACAAGTTTCGGGCCACTTTTCTATTTTTGCTCTATTTTTTCGTCCCGGATCATACGTCATGAGCTGTTAAAAGGACAACAACCTTACTCGCAGGACATTAGAGGGCCCTACAACGCGTCGATATCACGTCTTGTGAGGATGCTGCGTTGTTGAAGCTGATGGGTTGTCGTTAAGCCCATTGGGCCTTATGAATGAGCCATCTCTCTAGGCTGGGACTGTGAACCGTTAACACATAAAGGAATTGTGCCCTCAACATGACGGGTGTGATCATACCAGCACTAATTCACCGGATACCATCAGAACTTTGAAGTTAAGCGTGCTTGGGCGAGAGTAGTACTAGGATGGGTGACCCCCTGGGAAGTCCTCGTGTTGCACCCCCCATTTCAATTTTTTTTGCTCCGGTTAGGGTTGCCAAGTTATTTTATCCACCACATTTCTATTATCAAATCCCACGGCACCTTGGGCAAGACAACTTCGCTTCACGTGGAGGCTGGTCCAGCAAACCAAGGGCGTAGGGCTTGTGACCAGGTCTCCGTCGCTCCGATGCCCATAACTTTTGATCCGTAAGGAGTTACGCTGCGCACAGCATACCGTTGCAAAGCTCACCGAGAGCTCTACGATAGGGGCACCTAGAATGCTCGTTGTGCCCTTTTTGGAGCCCAAAATCGATGGTTTTCATCAGATTCAGGCCACTTTTCTATTTTTGATCTATTTTTTTTGTCCCGGATCATACGTCGTGAGATGTTAAAAGGACAACAACCTTACTCGCGGGACATTAGATGGCCCTACAACATGTCGATATCACGTCTTATGAGGATGCTGCATTGTTGAAGCGGATGGGTTGTCGTTAAGCCCATTGGGCATTATGAATGAGCCATCTCTCTAGGTTGGGACTGTGAACCGTTAACACATAAAGGAATTGGGCCCTCAACATAACGGGTGTGATCATACCAGCACTAATGCACCGGATCCCATCAGAACTCCGAAGTTAAGCGTGCTTGGGCGAGAGTAGTACTAGGATGGGTGACCCCCTGGGAAGTCCTCGTGTAGTACCCCTATTTTCAATTTTTTTGCTCCGGTTAGGGTTGCCAAGAAACTTTATCCACCACATTTCTATTATCGATTCCCACAGCACCTTGGGCACGACAACTTCGCCTCACGTAGAGGCTGGGCTAGCAAACCGAGGGCATAGGGCTTGTGACCAGGTCTCCGTCGCTCCGGTGCCCATAACTTTTGATCCGTAAGGAGTTACGCGGCGCACAACATACCGTTGCATAGCTCTCCTAGAGCTCTACTACGAGGGCAGCTAGCTTGCTCGCTATGCCCTTTTTGGAGACCAAAATCAGACGTTTTCATCAGTTTCGGGCAACTTTCCTATTTTTGCTCTGTTTTTCCCTCTCGGATCGTACGTCGTGAGTTGTTAAAAGGACGACAACCTTTCTCGTGGGACATTAGAGGGGCCTAAAATGCGTCGATATCATGCCTTGCAATGATGCTGCATTGTTGAAGTGGATGGGTTGTCGTTAAGTCAATTGGGCCTTCTGAATGGGCCATCTCTCTAGGCTGGGACTGTGAACCGTTAACACATAAAGGAATTGTGCCCTCAACATGACGGGTGTGATTATACCAGCACTAATGCACCGGATCCCATTAGAACTCTGAAGATAAGCGTGCTTGGGCGAGGTAGCACTAGGATGGGTGACACCCTGGGAAGTCCTCATGTTGCACCCCTTTTCTTTTTTTTGCTCCGGTAAGGGTTGCCAAGAAACTTTATCTACCACATTTCTATTATCGAATCCCACAGCACCTTGGGCTACACAACTTCGCTTCAAGTGGAGGCTGGGCCAGCAAACCGAGGGTGTAGGGCTTGTGACCAGGTCTCCGTCGCTCCGGTGCCCATAACTTTTGATCCATAAGTAATTACACGGCGCAAAGCATACCGTTGCAAATCTCTCCGAGAGCTCTACTATTGGGGTAGCTAGCTTGCTCGCTGTGCCCTTTTTGGAGCCCAAAATTGAACGTTTTCATCAGTTTCGGGCTACTTTTCTATTTTTTCTATGTTTTTCTGTCTCCGATCGTACGTCTTGAGCTGTTAACTGGATGACAACCTTTCTCGCGGGACATTAGACTTCCCTACAACGCGTCAATTTCACGTCTTGCGATGATGCTGCGTTGTTGAAACGGATTGGTTGTCGTTAAGCCTATTGGGCCTTCTGAATGGGCCATCTCCCAAGGCTGGGACTGTGAACCAGTAACACATAAAGGAATTGTGCCCTCAACATGACGGATGCGATCATACCAGCACTAATGCACCGGATCCCATCAAAACTCCGAAATTAAGCATGTTTGGGTGAGAGTAGTACTAGGCTGGGTGACCCACTGGGAAGGCCTCGTGTTGTACCCCCTTTTCTAATTTTTTTTGCTCCGGTTAGGGTGGCCAACATACTTTATCCACCATATTTCTATTATCGAATCCCACGGAAACTTGGGCAAGACAACTTCGCTTCACGTGGAGGTTGGGCCAGCAAACCTAGGGCGTAGGGCTTGTGACCAGGTCTCCGTCACTCCGGTGCCCAAAACTTTTGATCCGTAAGGAGTTACGTGGCACACAGCATATCGTTGCAAAGCTCTCCGAGAGCTCAACGATAGGGGCACCTAGCATGCTCGATGTGCCCTTTTTGTAGCCCAAAATTGATCGTTTTCAACAGTTTTGATCCACTTTTCTATTTTTCCTTTGTTTTTTCATCCCGGATCGTACATCGTGAGCTGTTAAAAGGACGAAAACCACAATCGCGGGACAGTAGAAGGCCTTACAATGCGTCCATATCACTTCATTCGAGGATGCTGCGTTGTTGAAGTTGATGGGTTGTCGTTAAGCCCATTGGCCTTATGAATGAGCCATCTCTCTAGTCTGAGACTGTGAACCATTAACATATAAAGGAATTGTGCCCTCAACATGACGGGTGCGATCATACAAGCACTATTGCACCAGATCCCATCAGAACTCCGAAGTTAAGTGTGCTTGGGCGAGAGTAGTACTAGGATGGGTGACCCCTTGGGAAGTCCTAGTGTTGCACCCCCCTTTACAATTTTTTTTGCTCCGGTTAGGGTTGCCAAGAAACTTTATCCACCACATTACAATTATCGAATCCTACGACACCTTGGGCAAGACAACTTCAGTTCACGTGGAGGCTGGGCCAGCAAACCGAGGGCGTAGGGCTTGTGACCAGGTCTCCGTCGCTCCGGTGCCCATAACTTTTGATCCGTAAGGAGTTACGCGGCGCACAGCATACCGTTGCAAAGCACTCTGAGATCTCTACTACGGGGGTAGCTCGCTTGCTGGCTGTGCCCTTTTTGGAGCCCAAAATCGAACGTTTTCATCAATTTCGGGCCACTTTTCTATTTTTACTCTATTTTTCCGTCGCGGATCGTACATCATGAGCTGTTAAATGGATGACAACATTTCTCCCGGGACATTAGAGGGCCCTACAATGCGTCGATATCACGTCTTGCGATGATGCTGCGTTGTTGAAGCGGATAGTTTGTCGTTAAGCCTATTAGGCCTTTGGAATGGGCCATCTCTCTAGGCTGGGACTGTGAACCATTAACACATAAAGGAATTGTGCCCTCAACATGACGGGTGGAATCATACCAGCAATAATTCACCGGATCCCATCAAAACTCCGAAGTTAAGCGTGCTTGGGTGAGAGTAGTACTAGGATGGGTGACCCCCTGGGAAGTCCTCGTGTTGCACCCCCTTTTTCAATTTGTTTTGCTCCGGTTAGGGTTGCCAAGAAACCTTATCCACCACATTTCTATTATCGAATCCCATGGCACCTTGGGCAAGACAACTTCGCTTCATGTGGAGGCTGGGCCAGCAAACCGAGGGCGTAGGGCTTGTGACCAAGTCTCCGTCGCTCAGGTGCCCATAACTTTTGATCCGTAAGGAGTTACGCGGCACACAGTATACCGTTGCAAAGCTCTCCGAGATCTCTACTACGGGGGCAGCTAGCTAGCTCGCTGTGCCCTTTTTGGAGCCCAAAATCGAACGTTTTCATTAGTTTCGGGCCACTTTTCTACTTTTGCTCTGTTTTTCTGTCTCGGATCGTACATCATGAGCTGTTAAAAGGACAACAACATTTCTCGCGGGACATTAGAGAGCTCTACAATGCGTCGATATCACCTCTTGCGATGATGCTCCGTTGTTGAAGCGGATAGGTTGTCGTTAAGCCTATTGGGCCTTCTGAATGGGCCATCTCTCTAGGATGGGACTGTGAACCGTTAACACATAAAAGAATTGTGCCCTCAACATGACGGGTGCAATCATACCAGCACTAATTTACCGGATCCGATCAAAACTTCGAAGTTAAGCGTGCTTGGGCGAGAGTAGTACTAGGAAGGTTTGCGCCATGGGAAGTCCTCGTGTTGCACCCCCCTTTTCAATTTTTTTTGCTCCGGTTAGGGTTGCCAAAACACTTTATCCACCACATTTCTATTATCGAATCCCACGGCACCTTGGGCAAGACAACTTCGCTTCACGTGGAGGCTGGGCCATCAAACCGAGGGCGTAGGGCTTGTGACCAGGTCTCCGTCGCTCCGGTGCCCATAACTTTTGATCCGTAAGGAGTTATGCGGCGCACAGCATAACGTTGCAAAGCTCTCCGAGAGCTCTAGGATGGGGGCTCCTAGCATGCTCGCTTTTCCCTTTTTGGAGCCCAAAATCGATCGTTTTCATCAGTTTCGGTCAACTTTTCCATTTTTGCTCTATTTTTTCATCACGGATCATACGTCGTGAGCTGTTAAAAGGACGACAACCTTACTCGCGGGACGTTAGAGGGCCTTACAACGCGTCGATATCACGTGTTGCGATGATGTTGCGTTGTTGAAGCGGATGGGTTGTCGTTAAGCCAATTGGGCCTTCTGAATGAGCCATCTCTCTAGGCTGGGACTGTGAACCGTTAACACATAAAGGAATTGTGCCCTCAACATGACGGGTGTGATCATACTAGCACTAATTCACCGGATCCCATCAGAACTCTGAAGTTAACCGTGCTTGGGCGAGAGTAGTACTATGATGCGTGACCCGTTGGGAAGTCCTCGTGTTGCACCCCCTTTTTCAATTTTTTTTGCTCCGGTTAGGGTTGCCAAGAAACTTTATCCACCACATTTCTATTATCGAATCCCACGGCACCTTGGGCAAGACAACTTCGCTTCACGTGGAGGCTGGGCCAGCTAACCGAGGGCGTAGGGCTTGTGACCAGGTCTCCGTCGCTCTGGTGCCCATAACTGTTGATCCGTAAGGAGTTAAGCGGCGCACAGCATACCGTTGCAAAGCTCTCCGAGAGCTCTACTATGGGTGCAGCAAGCTTGCTTGCTTTTCCCTTTTTAGAGACCAAAATCGAACGTTTTCATTAGTTTCGTGCCACTTTTCTATTTTTTCTCTATTTTTCCGTCTCAAATCGCACGTCGTGAGCTATTTAAAGGAAGACAACCTTTCTCGCTGGACATTAGGGTTTAGGGTTTAGGGTTTAGGGTTTAGGGTTTAGGGTTTAGGGTTTAGGGTTCAGGGTTCAGGGTTCAGGGTTTAGGGTTTAGGGTTTAGGGTTTAGGGTTTAGGGTTTAGGGTTTAGGGTTTAGGGTTTAGGGTTTAGGGTTTAGGGTTTAGGGTTTAGGGTTTAGGGTTTAGGGTTTAGGGTTTAGGGTTTAGGGTTTAGGGTTTAGGGTTTAGGGTTTAGGGTTTAGGGTTTAGGGTTTAGGGTTTAAGGGTTTAGGGTTTAGGGTTTAGGGTTTAGGGTTTAGGGTTTAGGGTTTAGGGTTCAGGGTTCAGGGTTCAGGGTTCAGGGTTCAGGGTTCAGGGTTCAGGGTTCAGGGTTCAGGGTTCAGGGTTTAGGGTTCAGGGTTCAGGGTTTAGGGTTTAGGGTTTAGGGTTTAGGGTTTAGGGTTTAGGGTTTAGGGTTTAGGGTTTAGGGTTTAGGGTTTAGGGTTTAGGGTTTAGGGTTTAGGGTTTAGGGTTTAGGGTTTAGGGTTTAGGGTTTAGGGTTTAGGGTTTAGGGTTTAGGGTTTAGGGTTTAGGGTTTAGGGTTTAGGGTTCAGGGTTCAGGGTTCAGGGTTCAGGGTTCAGGGTTTAGGGTTTAGGGTTCAGGGTTCAGGGTTCAGGGTTTAGGGTTCAGGGTTTAGGGTTTAGGGTTTTTTTTTTTTTTTTTTTTTTTTTTTTTTTTTTTTTTTTTTTTTTTTAAAGAAAGAGGGGGACTTCCCTCCGGGATTTTATTACCAAAACAAAAACAAGATTACAAGGCTGGAGGGGGATATTTACCTTACCTCCAGTGGAGGATGGGGGACTTACCTGCCCCATCGTCCAATCTAAACTAGAAGAAGGCACAAACGCCTCATTCAATACAAAGCGCTCAAAATAAACCAATCACCAACAAAAACAAATTAAACTAAGGAAAAGAGTTCGTGAACGGCCGTGTCGAAAAACCTGTCCTTCACAAGCACAAAGAGGAAAACCGAAACAAAAAAAATTATGCATGATGGACAAATTGAAAGAAACGGAAACACAAACCTGGCGTCCTCAGAATCTGAAGTTTGGCAGTTGCGCTTTGTCCATACGAAGGATGCCCCGTAGGAGCGTGTGATCCTGCACGTTAGTAAAAACCTGCAAACTAGAAGCAACCACTCCTTTGTTAGCAAGATAATCAGCAGCCTGATTCCCTTCACGGTGGATATGTGAAATGAAAACATCAAGCTGTTGAAATAGTCTCTTGGCATTCTCAATGGCATAGCAAGTATCCCAAGACCCTGAGCCATCATTCTTGAGAATCTGTACTGCAGACAAAGCATCCATTTCGATCCAAACTTTTCTATAACCCTTTTCGATGCAGAGTTGAAGGCCCCGAATTAAAGCCATAAGTTCAGCTTTGATAGCAGTCTGACATCCAAACGGCTCAAGCAAAGCAAATAACAACGCACCCTTACTATCTCTCACCAAACGACCGCCCCCTGCTTCCCCGCGCAACCCATGCACACTGCCATCAACATTGAGCTTGACCACACCATCTTTAGGCATAAACCACCGAACAACCAAAGGCATTCTTGGAGTCATATTCTGAATTTGACAAGAAAACCTCGTGGCCAACGAACGGTCACCTTTCCAATGCCACGATTGAAGCAGACCTGCTTGGCCAAGTTGGGCCATTAATCTTTGAACTCTCCACACAATCCGGTCAGGAAAAAAACCAAGATTCCTATGACGAGCATCATTTCTCTCAATCCACAAAAACCACATAATGAATAAAGGGACAAGTACCCTAACGTGTCCCCGACAGACAAAGTCCCCTGAGTAAATCCAAGCTGCTATCCAAAGATGTGGCCTTATGCTTTGTGGCAACCGGATACCGAACATCCTTGCAAAAAAGTCCCAAACCTGCCTCGCAGCATTCCCGTCATAAAGACAATGTTCAAGGCTTTCTTCATGCTCACAACATTGACATTTTGACGCTAAAAAGATGCCTTTTTTCTTTAATCTAATTTCCACAGGCACCCAATCATGTAAGACACGCCAAATAAAGAAAGAAATTTTAAGCGGAATATTGGCATGCCAAATGCGCGAGTATGAAACTCGACTCACAGCCTTTTGGCGGACAATCTCCCAAGCACTCTTCATTGTGAACAGACCGGAAGCAGTTAAGTCCCAAAAAGGAGTATCATCCCTTGCCAGATTGATTGGAATATCAACAATATGATCCACAATATTATCAGGGAGGTGATTCCGTAACATCTGAACATTCCATTTCCCATCCTCAAAGAATTCCCTAACTCGAATTGCTCCCATGTTTTGACGCCCTAAAATTTTGGCGAGTGATTTGTCGCCCCACCAAACATCATGCCAGAAAAAAACACTACCTCTCCCGATTTTCCAACGAATATGCGCCTCCCCATTGTCTTCAGCCCTCTTAAGACGGCGCCAGATAGCAGAATCATGAACTTTGGACTGTACTGTGCAGGGGTGCCTACCTTGACAGTACCGAGTACGCGTAAAATGTGACCAAAGGCTCTCTGAGGTCCGAAATCTCCACCATAATTTAATGCCCATCGCCTCATTGAGATCCCCCAAATACCGAACTCCAAGACCCCCTTCCTCTTTAGGGAAACACAAATCCTTCCAGCATTCCCAATGCATCTTTTTGACTCCTCCCTGATCGCCCCAAAGGAAGCTATTAAAAATACATTCAACCCTCTCGACGACTTCTTTCGGGGCACAAAGAACTTGGAGCAAATAAAGGGGCATCGAGGTCAAAGTACTGCGCAAAAGCATGATACGCCCGCCGGGAGACAAGACTCTATTCTCCCAACCACTGATGCGCTCCTTAATCTTCTGAACCATCTCATCGAAAAGAACGATCTTTTTAGGTCCTTTGTGTATCGGGACTCCTAAATACTTCGTCGGAAAATCTTGTTTTTTAAAACCAGTGGCCTCAATGACAATTCTTGATCTGGTAGCCGGGGCTTTACGTGACAAGAAAAAACCACTCTTTGTCGGGTTAGCTTTTTGCCCAGATAAATCCTCATAATCTTTCAAGAAGCTCATAATCCTGGTAACCGACGACTTAGCCCCATTCGCAAAGAGGATGATATCATCAGCGAAAGCCAAGTGCGAAATAACCAAGGAACTCCCCGATAAATACCTCATAGACGGGTAATTCACCATCATTTGGTTAATCCCACGCGATAAGTACTCAGCAGCGATGATGAAAAGAGTAGGCGACAACGGATCACCTTGTCGTAACCCTCGCCCAGATTTAAAAAAACCTGCCATGCACCCATTCACAATAATTGAGAACCAACAGTTGGAAATGCACTTATAAACCAGATCAATCCATTTATCGCTGAAACCGAATTCATGCAGCACCCGACACAAAAAACCCCAATCAAGACGATCGTAGGCCTTCATCATGTCTAATTTGAAAATAACATTTGAACCTCTAATCGTCTCGTCTAAGTGGTGGACCATCTCTTGTGCTAAAAGCACGTTATCACCAATCATCCTGCCAGGCGTAAAACCACTCTGGTTAGGCGAAATGATCTTGGGTAAAATCTTAACCAGGCGGTTATTCATGAGCTTAGTAATAACTTTGTTTAGGGTATTGGAAAGACTAATTGGCCTATAGTCAGTCCAGCTCACGGGATTTTCTTTTTTGGGAAGTAAAATAATAGTGGTAGACGTCACTCCCTTGGGGAGATCCCCTCCATCAAAGAAATCTTTCACAGCTTCCCATAAATCTTCACCGACAAAATCCCAACACTCTTGAAAAAAGCAAGAAGTAAACCCATCAGGGCCAGCCACGCTGTACGGGTTAATATCAAAGACAGCTCTCTTAACTTCTTCAAAGGTTGGGGGCCCAGTTAACATATCATTGTCATCGTCGGTTACCAGACCAGGGATAAGATCCCATCTGCCCCTATCCAAATGAACGTCCTCGGCCGCCAAAAGGTTTGAGAAGAAATCAACTGCTGAATTTTTTATACCTTCAGGGTCGCTAATCTCGTTACCATTCTCATCTTTGATGGACCAAATGACATTTCTTGTCCGTTTCTTACGCAATAATAACTGGTAGTATTTTGTATTGCGTTCTCCTTCAACCAGCCATTTGCAGCCCGACTTTTGTTGCCAAAATTTTTCCTCAACTGAAAGAGTGTGGTTGAGAGTTGCAGTGGCCCTTTGAAGTTGTTCGCGAACTGCAGGTGACATTTGCTCTTGCCAATTAATTTCAAGCTCCTCCACTTTACGTTCCGCATTACGAACCTTCTCAAAAACATCCCCAAACCCGTTCTTATTCCACCACTTCAGCGCACTTTTGAGTCTTTGTTGTTTTAGCCAAAACCGTAATAAACCGTTGCCTTGCCCGGCCGTTTCCCAATTGCTCTTCACAAAGGGCAAAAAATCGTGATGACCCACCCACGCGTTCAAAAAACGAAAAGAGGAAGGGCCTCTTTCTAGGTTTCTAACACAGTTAATTAAAAGAGGGCAGTGATCAGAGTAAGTTCTACCAAGGTGTTTGACGCGAGTAGAGTCGAAAAGAGCATTCCATTCATCATTAGTGCAAACCCTATCTAATCTCTGAAATAAACGATTATTAGTCCACGTAAAACAGTTGCCAGAATAACCAGCATCGACTAGGCCGCACGCCATAAGGCACGATGCGAAATCATCCATCGCATTAACATTAGGGTCAGCGCCTCCTCTCCGTTCATTAGCAGAAAGCGTCACATTGAAGTCACCTCCGCACATCCACGGACCGCTGAACGACTCAGCCATGAGTTTGAGCTCGGTCCAAAGGTGCAACCTATCCGATCTGAGATTCTTGGCGTAAATAAAGGTGGCCCCAACTTTAGTCGGAAGCCAGGGTGTAGTGATTTGCACAGAAAGAGCCTGTACGTGGTCCCGCACAATCTCTATCTGCAGATCTTCACTCCAAAAAATCCAAATTTTATTAGAAACATTAGCATGAAAGTGAGAAAAACAGAGACTTCGAGAGCAGTAACTGATACGCGAAGTCTTCTTGGTCATTGGTTCAAGAATCGCAACAATCTTAGGCTTGTGCATTTTAACAAGCTTTTTCAATCTACGAAAACCTTCACTCCCGGATATACCGCGAATATTCCAAATAATCGTACTTAACATAAAAAATTGGCGGTTGGTATAGAATCTGTGGGATTTTGACTCCGGCTCCTCGTAGTGCGTGGAGCTCCCGGATTAGGTAGTCTAGGATTTTTCCGCTGAGTAATTTCACGATTGGGTGTTGAATTGTCATTTTCTACTGACTTGGGTCTTGTCATTTCGCGAGGATGAACCTCAAAATCGTCAATGTCTTCTGACTTATCTTCACTAGATTGTTGAATTCGGCTAGTGCTCTCCGATCCGTCTGTCTCGTCAGATGATTGACTTTCAACAAAATTATTAGGACTTGAGTTCTTATCACTATTGGCCCAGTTTGGAACGTGTGAATCATCAGACGAATTAATTTGAAGTGGAGAAACTGATGATGGGATTGAAGCCTCAGTATTTTCATCACAAAGAAGGAAATTCGAATTTTTTATTTCCATGGTATGATCATTTTCACCATTAAATTCAGCCTCTGAAGGATTATTCTCGGCAGCCCCAAAACCAAATTCTCGTCTGCCAAAGTTCCCATGATCATTTCCGCTATCCAAATTCGAAGAATTATTGTTGGTAAATTCCATTCTATGTCTCAGCATTCTCGCAGAATCTGACGAATTCCCAACGGCTCCCAAAGCATTTTCGGCATTCCCAGGCGCAAAGACACAAGCCCCAACGTTATTTTGAACATTATTTTCACTAGAATCTTTTATGTGGTCCCCAAAGTCCACTTGAGAATTTGTTTTGTGAGCCAAAGAAGCTCCAGCCGTGAAAGGCAATGAACAAAATTCACTTTGACTTTTTTTTTGTTGTCCACTAGTTATTCTTTGTGCTTTTTCTATATTAATTAAATCTATAGTGGATTCTTTATTAGAAAGAATGCTGAAATCCTTCACACCATTATCCTTATTTAATTCGGTTTAGGGTTTAGGGTTTAGGGTTTAGGGTTTAGGGTTTAGGGTTTAGGGTTTAGGGTTTAGGGTTTAGGGTTCAGGGTTCAGGGTTCAGGGTTCAGGGTTTAGGGTTTAGGGTTTAGGGTTTAGGGTTTTTTTTTTTTTTTTTTTTTTTTTCCTCAAGAATTTATTAAAAATGAAAATAAAGTACAACGCCTGGAGGGGGACCTGAACCTGACCTCCAGAAGGGGATGGGGGACAATGACCAAAACCATCCCCTTAAAGAAACTAAGAGAAGGGACAAACCCCCTTCTCATAACAGAACACCTAACAGCAAGAAAAAACAAGAAAAACATCAAAACATGGCTCACACCAAGCCAAAAACTCAAAAAACTCAGAAGGCTGTAGCTTCTTCTCTTACTGACCCAAAGCCGACACCATAGCCATCTCCATTCCAACGAACCAAAAGAAAAAACACGAAGATCAAGAAATTCGAAAAAAGCACAATGAAAAAGAAAGGAAAGAGCCACTAACCTGCTTGGACGAAAAACACCACTCTTTTCCGATACGCACAAGCTAGCAATCCTTCTCCTTTGCAAGATCAGAGCACAGACAGGAAACAGTTTAAGCAACAACAAGAAAAGATGCTCAGCACCCCCTAAAACTCGGCAGACCCAGCCTATCGACACGAACAATCCCACGAAGTAAACTGTGCTGCTGAAAATCATTAACATAATGCAAACCATCCGTCCTCAAACCTTGCCCTGCCAGATAATCTGCTGCCTGGTTCCCTTCCCTGAAAATATGACTCAACGTAGCATGAAGTTTACCAAGCAAGAAACGAGCCCTCTCTAGATCATACGCCAAAACCCAGGAACCACGTCCCTGCCCTTTAATCATATTCACAACCACTTGGGCATCCATCTCCACCCAAACATCCTCCAAACCATACTGCACACAAATAGAAAGGCCACGAAGGAGCGCAAATAACTCAGCCTGGATCGCAGGAATATCCTCAAACCTTTCAAAGAAGGCCACGAGCATATTACCACGAGAGTCCCGAATAATCCCTCCTCCACCTGCCCGATTACCTTCACTACTACCATCCACATTAAGCTTAAACTTACCTTCCTGGGGTCGCCTCCATACCACCATCCTAGGGAAAGGACTCTGCCTTCTCTGAACCTGACATTGAAAAAGAGGAGCCAAAACAGAATCCCCCTTCCAGTGCCAAAACTTAATCAAACCTGCAAGAGAAAGTTGCCACAACAAATTCCTAACACGCCAGATAATCCTATCAGAGAAAAAACCCATATTCCTGTGTTTTGAATCATTTCTCTCAACCCAAGCAAACCACAGGATAAAAATAGGGATCAAAATACGCACATGCCCTCTGCAGACATAATCACCAGAATAGAACCAGGCACTCAACCACACAAATACATTATCCGAATCAGGTAATCTAACCCCAAAAATCTGTGCAAAGTGCAGCCAGACAGCTGAAATCTTTCTCCCATTCATGAAGACATGAGACAAAGACTCCACCTGACTGCAACACTGACACCTAGAAGCAAAAAGTAATCCCTTACGCTGCAAACGCTCATCCACAGGCAACCAATCGTGCAACAACCTCATCATGAAAAAAGACATTTTAAGAGGAATAGAAGAGTACCAGATTTCACGGAAAGATCGTCGACTCTGTGCCTTCTTCCTCACAAGATTCCAAGCACTATACATCGTGAATTCACCATGCGACGTCAGGTCCCAATACGGTTCATCCTGGGCGTACAACCTCAAAGGAATTTTAATTAACTCTGTCACCACAAAGGAGGGAAGAACCGCCTCTAACTTCACCAAGTCCCACTCGCCATTAATCACAAAGTCTTCCACTTTCGCAGAAGACAGAAAACCATCAGACTTGAAGGAAGCCAAAGGGCGGTCTCCCCACCACACATCATG
>CM075771.1:96030039-96035039 GCA_037974665.1 Ehretia macrophylla
TTTAGTTTTAGGTTTTTTATTTTATTTTTATTTTATTTATTTTTTTTTAGTTTATTTATTTATTTTATTTTTTAGGTTTTATTATTTAGTTTTTTTATTTTTTATTTATTTTTATTTTTTTATTTTTATTTTTATTTTATTTTTTTATTTTTTATTTTATTTTTATTTAGTTTATTTTTTTTATTTAGGTTTATTTATTATTTTATTTAGGTTTTTTATTTTATTTTTTAGGTTTATGTTTTTTATTTTTTTTATTTTATTTTATTTTTTAGGTTTTTATTTTAGGTTTTAGGTTTATTTGGTTTTATTTTATTTATTTATTTAGTTTAGTTTATTTAGTTTATTATTTATTTTTTAGGTTTTAGGTTTATTTATGGTTTATTTATTTATTTAGTTTATTTATTTGGTTTTTTATTTTATTTATTTAGTTTATTTTATTTTATTTTTTAGTTTTTAGGTTTTTTAGGGTTTAGGGTTTAGGGTTTAGGGTTTAGGGTTTAGGGTTTAGGGTTTAGGGTTTAGGGTTCAGGGTTCAGGGTTCAGGGTTCAGGGTTCAGGGTTCAGGGTTCAGGGTTCAGGGTTCAGGGTTCAGGGTTCAGGGTTCAGGGTTCAGGGTTCAGGGTTCAGGGTTCAGGGTTCAGGGTTCAGGGTTCAGGGTTCAGGGTTCAGGGTTCAGGGTTCAGGGTTCAGGGTTCAGGGTTCAGGGTTCAGGGTTCAGGGTTCAGGGTTCAGGGTTCAGGGTTCAGGGTTCAGGGTTCAGGGTTCAGGGTTGAGGGTTCGGGGTTCAGGGTTCAGGGTTGAGGGTTCAGGGTTCAGGGTTCAGGGTTCAGGGTTCAGGGTTTAGGGTTTAGGGTTTAGGGTTTAGGGTTTAGGGTTTAGGGTTTAGGGTTTAGGGTTTAGGGTTTAGGGTTTAGGGTTTAGGGTTTAGGGTTTAGGGTTTAGGGTTTAGGGTTTAGGGTTTAGGGTTTAGGGTTTAGGGTTTAGGGTTTAGGGTTTAGGGTTTAGGGTTTAGGGTTTAAGGTTTAAGGTTTAGGGTTCAAGGTTCAGGGGTTAGGGTTTAGGGTTTAGGGTTTAGGGTTTAGGGTTTAGGGTTCAGGGTTTAGGGTTCAGGGTTTAGGGTTCGGGGTGTAGGGTTCAGGGTTCAGGGTTCAGGGTTCAGGGTTCAGGGTTTAGGGTTCAGGGTTTAGGGTTCAGGGTTTAGGGTTTAGGGTTTAGGGTTTAGGGTTTAGGGTTTAGGGTTTAGGGTTTAGGGTTTAGGGTTTAGGGTTTAGGGTTTAGGGTTTAGGGTTTAGGGTTTAGGGTTTAGGGTTTAGGGTTTAGGGTTTAGGGTTTAGGGTTTAGGGTTTAGGGTTTAGGGTTTAGGGTTTAGGGTTTAGGGTTTAGGGTTTAGGGTTTAGGGTTTAGGGTTTAGGGTTTAGGGTTTAGGGTTTAGGGTTTAGGGTTTAGGGTTTAGGGTTTAGGGTTTAGGGTTTAGGGTTTAGGGTTTAGGGTTTAGGGTTTAGGGTTTAGGGTTTAGGGTTTAGGGTTTAGGGTTTAGGGTTTAGGGTTTAGGGTTTAGGGTTTAGGGTTTAGGGTTTAGGGTTTAGGGTTTAGGGTTTAGGGTTTAGGGTTTAGGGTTTAGGGTTTAGGGTTTAGGGTTTAGGGTTTAGGGTTTAGGGTTTAGGGTTTAGGGTTTAGGGTTTAGGGTTTAGGGTTTAGGGTTTAGGGTTTAGGGTTTAGGGTTTAGGGTTTAGGGTTTAGGGTTTAGGGTTTAGGGTTTAGGGTTTAGGGTTTAGGGTTTAGGGTTTAGGGTTTAGGGTTTAGGGTTTAGGGTTTAGGGTTTAGGGTTTAGGGTTTAGGGTTTAGGGTTTAGGGTTTAGGGTTTAGGGTTTAGGGTTTAGGGTTTAGGGTTTAGGGTTTAGGGTTTAGGGTTTAGGGTTTAGGGTTTAGGGTTTAGGGTTTAGGGTTTAGGGTTTAGGGTTTAGGGTTTAGGGTTTAGGGTTTAGGGTTTAGGGTTTAGGGTTTAGGGTTTAGGGTTTAGGGTTTAGGGTTTAGGGTTTAGGGTTTAGGGTTTAGGGTTTAGGGTTTAGGGTTTAGGGTTTAGGGTTTAGGGTTTAGGGTTTAGGGTTTAGGGTTTAGGGTTTAGGGTTTAGGGTTTAGGGTTTAGGGTTTAGGGTTTAGGGTTTAGGGTTTAGGGTTTAGGGTTTAGGGTTTAGGGTTTAGGGTTTAGGGTTTAGGGTTTAGGGTTTAGGGTTTAGGGTTTAGGGTTTAGGGTTTAGGGTTTAGGGTTTAGGGTTTAGGGTTTAGGGTTTAGGGTTTAGGGTTTAGGGTTTAGGGTTTAGGGTTTAGGGTTTAGGGTTTAGGGTTTAGGGTTTAGGGTTTAGGGTTTAGGGTTTAGGGTTTAGGGTTTAGGGTTTAGGGTTTAGGGTTTAGGGTTTAGGGTTTAGGGTTTAGGGTTTAGGGTTTAGGGTTTAGGGTTTAGGGTTTAGGGTTTAGGGTTTAGGGTTTAGGGTTTAGGGTTTAGGGTTTAGGGTTTAGGGTTTAGGGTTTAGGGTTTAGGGTTTAGGGTTTAGGGTTTAGGGTTTAGGGTTTAGGGTTTAGGGTTTAGGGTTTAGGGTTTAGGGTTTAGGGTTTAGGGTTTAGGGTTTAGGGTTTAGGGTTTAGGGTTTAGGGTTTAGGGTTTAGGGTTTAGGGTTTAGGGTTTAGGGTTTAGGGTTTAGGGTTTAGGGTTTAGGGTTTAGGGTTTAGGGTTTAGGGTTTAGGGTTTAGGGTTTAGGGTTTAGGGTTTAGGGTTTAGGGTTTAGGGTTTAGGGTTTAGGGTTTAGGGTTTAGGGTTTAGGGTTTAGGGTTTAGGGTTTAGGGTTTAGGGTTTAGGGTTTAGGGTTTAGGGTTTAGGGTTTAGGGTTTAGGGTTTAGGGTTTAGGGTTTAGGGTTTAGGGTTTAGGGTTTAGGGTTTAGGGTTTAGGGTTTAGGGTTTAGGGTTTAGGGTTTAGGGTTTAGGGTTTAGGGTTTAGGGTTTAGGGTTTAGGGTTTAGGGTTTAGGGTTTAGGGTTTAGGGTTTAGGGTTTAGGGTTTAGGGTTTAGGGTTTAGGGTTTAGGGTTTAGGGTTTAGGGTTTAGGGTTTAGGGTTTAGGGTTTAGGGTTTAGGGTTTAGGGTTTAGGGTTTAGGGTTTAGGGTTTAGGGTTTAGGGTTTAGGGTTTAGGGTTTAGGGTTTAGGGTTTAGGGTTTAGGGTTTAGGGTTTAGGGTTTAGGGTTTAGGGTTTAGGGTTTAGGGTTTAGGGTTTAGGGTTTAGGGTTTAGGGTTTAGGGTTTAGGGTTTAGGGTTTAGGGTTTAGGGTTTAGGGTTTAGGGTTTAGGGTTTAGGGTTTAGGGTTTAGGGTTTAGGGTTTAGGGTTTAGGGTTTAGGGTTTAGGGTTTAGGGTTTAGGGTTTAGGGTTTAGGGTTTAGGGTTTAGGGTTTAGGGTTTAGGGTTTAGGGTTTAGGGTTTAGGGTTTAGGGTTTAGGGTTTAGGGTTTAGGGTTTAGGGTTTAGGGTTTAGGGTTTAGGGTTTAGGGTTTAGGGTTTAGGGTTTAGGGTTTAGGGTTTAGGGTTTAGGGTTTAGGGTTTAGGGTTTAGGGTTTAGGGTTTAGGGTTTAGGGTTTAGGGTTTAGGGTTTAGGGTTTAGGGTTTAGGGTTTAGGGTTTAGGGTTTAGGGTTTAGGGTTTAGGGTTTAGGGTTTAGGGTTTAGGGTTTAGGGTTTAGGGTTTAGGGTTTAGGGTTTAGGGTTTAGGGTTTAGGGTTTAGGGTTTAGGGTTTAGGGTTTAGGGTTTAGGGTTTAGGGTTTAGGGTTTAGGGTTTAGGGTTTAGGGTTTAGGGTTTAGGGTTTAGGGTTTAGGGTTTAGGGTTTAGGGTTTAGGGTTTAGGGTTTAGGGTTTAGGGTTTAGGGTTTAGGGTTTAGGGTTTAGGGTTTAGGGTTTAGGGTTTAGGGTTTAGGGTTTAGGGTTTAGGGTTTAGGGTTTAGGGTTTAGGGTTTAGGGTTTAGGGTTTAGGGTTTAGGGTTTAGGGTTTAGGGTTTAGGGTTTAGGGTTTAGGGTTTAGGGTTTAGGGTTTAGGGTTTAGGGTTTAGGGTTTAGGGTTTAGGGTTTAGGGTTTAGGGTTTAGGGTTTAGGGTTTAGGGTTTAGGGTTTAGGGTTTAGGGTTTAGGGTTTAGGGTTTAGGGTTTAGGGTTTAGGGTTTAGGGTTTAGGGTTTAGGGTTTAGGGTTTAGGGTTTAGGGTTTAGGGTTTAGGGTTTAGGGTTTAGGGTTTAGGGTTTAGGGTTTAGGGTTTAGGGTTTAGGGTTTAGGGTTTAGGGTTTAGGGTTTAGGGTTTAGGGTTTAGGGTTTAGGGTTTAGGGTTTAGGGTTTAGGGTTTAGGGTTTAGGGTTTAGGGTTTAGGGTTTAGGGTTTAGGGTTTAGGGTTTAGGGTTTAGGGTTTAGGGTTTAGGGTTTAGGGTTTAGGGTTTAGGGTTTAGGGTTTAGGGTTTAGGGTTTAGGGTTTAGGGTTTAGGGTTTAGGGTTTAGGGTTTAGGGTTTAGGGTTTAGGGTTTAGGGTTTAGGGTTTAGGGTTTAGGGTTTAGGGTTTAGGGTTTAGGGTTTAGGGTTTAGGGTTTAGGGTTTAGGGTTTAGGGTTTAGGGTTTAGGGTTTAGGGTTTAGGGTTTAGGGTTTAGGGTTTAGGGTTTAGGGTTTAGGGTTTAGGGTTTAGGGTTTAGGGTTTAGGGTTTAGGGTTTAGGGTTTAGGGTTTAGGGTTTAGGGTTTAGGGTTTAGGGTTTAGGGTTTAGGGTTTAGGGTTTAGGGTTTAGGGTTTAGGGTTTAGGGTTTAGGGTTTAGGGTTTAGGGTTTAGGGTTTAGGGTTTAGGGTTTAGGGTTTAGGGTTTAGGGTTTAGGGTTTAGGGTTTAGGGTTTAGGGTTTAGGGTTTAGGGTTTAGGGTTTAGGGTTTAGGGTTTAGGGTTTAGGGTTTAGGGTTTAGGGTTTAGGGTTTAGGGTTTAGGGTTTAGGGTTT
>CM075772.1:0-2500 GCA_037974665.1 Ehretia macrophylla
TGGTTTAATTTCCAGTTTTTTTTTTTTTTTTTTTTTTTTTTTTTTTGTTTTTTTTTTTTTTTTACTTATAGGCAGCGACCTAGTCCTGCTGACCAAACCCCATTGGTTTAATTTCCTTTTTTTTTTTTATCCTATTTTGCAGCGGCCTAGCATGATATTGGGCCGCTGCCCAGTAACCAATGGGGAGGCCCATTGGTTTAATTTAGTTTTTTGTTTTTTTTGTTTTTTGTTTTTTTTCCCTGTTGGCAGACGCCTAGCATGATACTAGGCCGCTGCCCAGTAACCAATGGGGAGGCCCATTGGTTTAATTTCATGTTTTTTTTTTTTTTTTTTTTTCCTATGGGCAGCCGCATAGCATGATACTAGGCTGCTGTCCAGTAACCAATGGGGAGGCCCATTGGTTTAATTTCCGGTTTTTTTTTTTTTTTTTTTTTTTTTTTTTTTTTTTTTTTTTTGTTTTTGCTTAAAGGCAGCGGCCTAGCATGATACTAGGCCGCTGCCCAGTAATCAATGGGGAGGCCCATTGGTTTAATTTAATGTTTTTTTTTTTTTTTTTTTTTTTTGTTTTTTTTTTTTTTTTTTTTTTTTTTTTTTTTTTTTCTATTAGGCAGCGGCCTAGCATGATACTGGGCCGCTGCCCAGTAACCAATGGGGAGGCCCATTGGTTTAATTTCCTGTTTTTTTTTTTCCTATGGGCAGCCGCCTAGCATTGTACTAGGCCGCTGCCCAGTAACCATTGCGGAGGCCCATTGGTTTAATTTCCGGTTTTTTTTTTTTTTTTTTTATCTTATAGGCAGCGGCCTAGCATGATACTAGGCCGCTGCCCAGTAACCAATGGGGAGGCCCATTGGTTTAATTTAATGTTTTTTTTTTTTTCCTATGATCAGCCGCCTAGCATGATACTAGGCCGCTGCCCAGTAACCAATGGGGAGGCCCATTGGTTTAATTTCCGGTTTTTTTTTTGTTTGTTTTTTTTTTTTCTTATAGTCAGCGGCCTAGCATGATACTAGGCCGCTGCCCATTAACCAATGGAGAGGCCCATTGGTTTAATTTATGGTTTTTTTTTTTTTTTTTTTTTTTTTTTTTTTTTTTTTTTTTTTTTTTCTCCTATAGGGCAGCGGCCTAGCATAATACTGGGCCGCTGCCCTGTAACGAATGGGGAGGCCCATTGGTTTAATTTCCTGTTTTTTTTTTTTTTTTTTTTTTTTTTTTTTTTTTTTTTTTTTTTTTTTTCCTATGGGCAGCCGCCTAGCATGAAAGTAGGCCGCTGCCCAGTAACCAATTGGGAGGCCCATTGGTTTAATTTACTGCTTTTTTTTTTTTTTTTTTTTTTTTTTTTTTTTTTTTTTTTCTATCGGCAGCGGCCTAGCATGATACTGGGTCGCTGCCCAGTAACCAATGGTGAGGCCCATTGGTTTAATTTCCTTTTTTTTTTTTTTTTTTTTCCTGTTGGCAGCCGCCTAGCATGATACTAGGTCGCTGCCTAGTAACCAATGGGGAGGCCCATTGGTTTAATTTAATGTTTTTTTTTTTTTTTTCCTATGGGCAGCCGGCTAGCATGATACTAGGCCGCTACCCAGTAACCAATGGGGAGGCCCATTGGTTTAATTTTTGGTTTTTTTTTCTTTTTTTTTTTTTTTTTTTTTTTTTTTTTCTTATAGGCAGCGGCCTAGCATGATACTAGGCCGCTGCCCATTAACCATTGGAGAGGCCCATTGGTTTAATTTTCTGTTTTTTTTATTTTTTATTTTTATTTTTTTTTTCCTATGGGCAGCCGCCTAGCATGATACTAGGCCGCTGCCCAGTAACCAATGGGGAGGCCCATTGGTTAATTTCCTGTTTTTTTTTTTTTTTTTTTTTTTTTTTTCCTTTTGGCAGCCGCCTAGCATGATTCTAGGCCGCTGCCCAGTAACCAATGGGGAGGCCCATTGGTTTAATTTCTGGTTTTTCTTTTCTTATAGGCAGCGGCCTAGCATGATACTAGGCCGCTGCCCAGTAACCAATGGCGAGGCCCATTGGTTTAATTTCCTATTTTTTTTTTTTTTTTCCTATTGGGTAGCGCCCTAGCATGATACTGGGCCGCTGCCCAGTAACCAATGGGAAGCCCATTGATTTAATTTCTTGTTTTTTTTTTTTTTTTTTTTTTTTTTTTTTTTTTTTTTTTTTTTTTTTTTTTTTTTTTTTCCTATTGGGCAGCGGCATAGTCCAGCTGCCTAAACCCCATTGTTTTAATTTCCTGTTTTTTTTTTTTTTTTTTTTTTTTTTTTTTTTTTTTTTTTTTTTTTTTTTTTTTTTTTTAACCTATAGGCAGCGGCCTAGTCCTGCTGCCCAAACCACATTAGTTTAATTTCCTGTTTTATTTTTTTATTTTTATTTTTTTATTTTTTTTTTTTTTAACTTATAGGCAACGGCCTAGTCCAGCTGCCCAAACCCCATTGGTTTAATTTCCTGTTTTTTTTTTTTTTTTTTTTTTTTTTTTTTTTTTTTAACTATAGGCAGC